>JARJRV010000036.1:0-74119 GCA_030783925.1 Aschersonia sp. MBC 735 | reverse complement strand
GGGGAAAGGGGGGGGGGGGGGCGTGTTGACGGATGGGATGGAGCGAGAAGAGGAGCTTGTTAGTCGCTCCAGGCCAGATGCTCGTTCTGCTCAATTCAGAGACGGCCGGGGTTGGTGCGAAAGTGCCAGGACGGGAGCTTGAGCTGGGCTGGCGCGATGATCCGCCGCAGTTGATACGTCAAGTAACCGAATGACAGCGCAATGACCGGACCGCGAGCCACGAGCAGAGTAGCGCCTGTCGTGCGAGACGCATCTGTGACTACGGGTACATGGTGCTTCTCATGACTGTACTCATTTTATGCAGTCACTTCTTGAGAGACTCTGAGTTGACGCGGTGGTTTTTCGTGGCTTCTGGGGTCGCTCTTGGTGCTTCAGAATTGACGAAAAGTCGCAGGTATGCGGTGGGCCCAACGACGTGATTTTGATTCATCTAGCTCTTGGCCCTCCACGTGCATCATGTTTTACCGATCTTATCATGACATCAAAATGTGTGGTGAGTGATCTTGTCGAAGATGTTCCACCGGCCCAAGGTGTCGGTCTCAACCAGGAGGACCATTGGCCAGGCTGCCACAGCCCGGTCAGGGCGGGATCCCTGCGCCAACCGAGCTTAGCGCGTGCTTCTCGACGCGGGAACTTTGACGACCCTTTTATTTTATTTCGTTTCCCGCCGGCTGGCATGTACTCCGTACGGCGGACTGCGATGCAATAACAAAGTACCTTTGACACTTCTGCCAACGACACCACAGCGTACTCCGTGTTCGCGGGTCAATCGTCGACAGCAGAAGAAGTGCGGATGCGGGGCATCAGGTGGAGCGGCATCATCTCTTTTTTCCAGCGGGTTTACGGAGTAGTTACTACCTCGGCTCATCTCGCACCCGACATCGGGTGTGACAAACAGATTCCAATAGGGCGCGGCCCGTTGGTTAGTTCTGAAATGGACCGCGATCCAACGGAAACAAGAACAAGCAAATCGCAGCATCCCATCCCCATGTCGACGGCTCGAAGCCAACAACAGGTGCGGTCAACGGTCGTAGAACCACCCCGCCTGGCTCAGTAGGTACTTACTTTAGGCGAGGCTAATTGCGAGCTGTCATCCGCCCCCCTCCCCCCCCCCCTTGCCGTTTTAGTCCAGTCTTCGCCTGTCTGCGAGTTTTATTCCCCTGAGCTACACCAGCGCCCAGTACGGTTAGTCCCGCATGCCCCGGTTGCTGGTTCTTCTCTCCGAGACAAGGGAACACATCAATGCTTTATTCAATAGCTATTGTCCCCATCACCGACCAACTCCTACCCTGTAGGCGAGTAGATACGTAAGGTAGGTATACATATATACATACCTTATGTACAAGAGGAATTGGCGATAAGCTGTGTACTCGGGCCATGCTTTCAGGCCACAAAACTACAGCCAGATCACATTTTTGGTTGGGCATCGCCTCGTGACCTTCCTTATCTTCTTTGTTCTCCCCATTCCTGGGCGACTTTCTTGGCCGGGCTCGAGGTCCAGTCAATATGATCCGATAGCTGCATACGACATGGGCCGAACCGAAGACTGCGTGTGCGACGGGCTCGTCGTCAACGATCGATCATAGTGGCCGACAAATATGACCTGCAGTTTCATGCATCCGCCGTGGCCTATAATTCTAGAAAAACTGTGCGCAAGGTGAAGGAATTCCAAGGCTATTTCGCCAATGTTGGGTCCGGACTACAGATCCGGCTCCTTCGATGCGAAGCTGCGAAATCGCAGCTGCCCACAAACGGCCGAGCCGGTCTTCCCTTCCCTCCGCTTGCCCTCTGCTCCTCGCCCCGCCTCCGAACCAGATCAGCTCCATGCCCACGTCGTTTCGCACTCGAGTGAGCCGATGTTGGAGGCGTACCACGTTTCTGTCTCGTCAGTCGACATGGGCTTGATCGATGGGCACATGGCGGAAACGTGAGGCCTGTACGGAGTAGCTTGTTGATCAATGGCGTGTCGAGATCGTGGAAGGCAACAAGCATCATTAGCAACAAGCGGAGTGAATCCACGCGTCAAATCTACGGGGGGAACTACGACGTATACGGGTATCCAGTGCCGTCCAGACACGGATACATCGACGACAGACTAAGTAAGTACCTTGCGGATCGGACAGACACAAGTCGCATGACGTGAGGCAGGTGTAAACTACACGATGGGAGGGACCTACCCACGCTGCCCAGCAGATGGCACTCCCTGGGCGTCTTGATAAGTAGGAAGTTGGCTATGGACTTGGTTGTACCCCGCGTGAGTGTTTGCTACTGATTTTGGCCAAACCTATTCGAGATGAGGAGGTGGATTGCGAAAGGGCCATTCCCTGAGACCAGCCACTTCAACCTCTGTTGATCGCATTCGAATTTCCCAATTCTGGCCGATACCTGACGGAGAAAGGGCGGACACATCAGGTCGACAAAGAACACCCTCGCAACAATGGCTCGACGATTGGCCAATTGATACCAGAGACGCTCGAGCCGGAGCCTGATGTCGAGGCGCCAACGACGAACCACGGACTGACGCGACATCGGCGATTTTCGGCGTCGTAGGTCCAGGCAAAGCACCGACGCCCGCATTTACGCCCGCAGTCTTCTGGCCTGGCTACGCCCTGCCATACGGTGATCTTGTTGTGGTCATCGTCGCCGCCGCCTGGACCTACATGGTCGTCGGCCTCAGCGGTGTCGCTGCCAAACAGCGCCCAAAGCTCACCTCGAAGCACTGTCCTGCCTGCTACCTTGGACAAGGCCGTGCTGGCACGGTGCATGTCGCCCGGCTTCCTTAGCCCATGGAACGACACAATGGGCAGACATGCCTTGCCCGGCCCAATACGCGTAAGCTCTGGAGTCTCTCCGTTGAAGTGCCCACTGAATCGCTCGTCGACATATACACCAACCTTTTGCAGCGTTGTGGCCACGAGTTTGTCGCCCCAGGTCTCGTCGAGAGACCGAGCATATGCTTCGGCCACGACATCCTCACGACGGAAAAGCCGCCGCATGGCCTCACGCGAGATGATGACGCCGGAGCCGCCATGGGCGAACCTCGCCTTGTAGTCACCCACGGCATTGCCCAAATACTTTGGCTTGTTGTAGTCCAGATGGCTCAGCAACAGCTCCAACGTTCCCTTGACAATAAAGGTGTCGTCATCAAGTATCATGTACCACTTCTTGTGTGGCATCCTCTTGTAGGCCATTTCCATGCCCGTGATAAACTATATGAGCCCCGCGCATTAGCAGCAAGATCAGCATAGTCTGAAGACTGGAAAATTCCAGCCATCACTTACCTTGAGTGCATCCAGCTCCCAGCCAAACTTCCTCCCCAACTCCAGCGCCGTTTCCTCGTCGCCCGCGGCCACCGCGCCCTGCAAGCTCTTGTACTTGCCCAGCCTCGGGTGGTGTTCCCTCCCGACCAACACGGCCTTCTTCTCCAAAACGGCCAACACAGCATCGTGCACACGCGCCCGCTCGTCCGTCCAGTCCCCTACCACGAGATAATCCCTGCCCTCATCCCCAAGGAGGCCTCCCTTGGCCGCCAACGCCGCCAGCTGCTCCTCCACGCGCCCCCTCGTCCCGTACCCCGTCTTGATCAAAACGCCGACCTCGCTGGGCACATGGACTGGCCAAGGGCCCTGATGACGAGGCAATCGTGTCCCTCCCCAGAGCGGCACGCGTCCGACGTTGAACCGCAGTGACAGCACGATCGGCGAGTCAGGCGGCAAGCCGATAAACCATATTGTCGCTGCCACCGCGACGAGTATGACGAACAGCTGCGACGTACGACGTCGACGCCGCATCATGCTGTCAGGAGCAAGTCAGGGGCACCGCCGTACCCAGGACATGGTTGTGGGATGTTGGTAACATTGGGTGCCGAGGGGCAACGCCAAGAAAATGCAGCTTCATCAAGGTAATAGATTGGCGCGTCGAAGGACGTGACAGCCCCACCGGGGGCGTGTGCTTACATAGGTCACAAGAGGGCAAATCCAATTTCACAACCCTCAATTTTATTGTCTCTTGACAGAATGTCCTGGTTGATATTCATGTGCTGTACAGATGCAACTCTTCTCATCGTGCTCCGTAGATGTTTTCTCGAAAAAGCAGATTGCAATGACCCAAGTGCACGATCGCTCGTTTCATGCCCCGAATACGCCTATCCAATGCCTCTGACTAATGTACTCTATGTGCATGTTGTGTGCGATTTGCGCAGAACTCTCAAGTATAATGGAGGAAAGTGGACGCAATCGCTGCATGCTTCACGCCAACGGCCATTACTTCTCCAACTCATAAAACAGCAGGTACACTTCCCTCTGCATGCCCAACACCTCGGCCGTCTTGGTCTCCTGAACCTTCTCGTCGCTCACGCGCCACCACTTGTCGGCGGGTGGCTTGCGTCGCTTGGCCTTCTTCGCGGCCCCCATGACTGGTGGTCCCGCAAGTTTTCTCGACAGCGCAGACTTTGTTGATGCCGCCACGGACCGGAGACTGCTCGTCTCCATGTCTTTGTCCTTGCTGATGGGCTGCGGGCTGCTGCTGTCGCGACTTGCATCAGCGGGAACGCTGCGCCGGGACGGCGGTAAGGGGAGGGGTGTCGGTGACGGAGAGAGCATCGCATCGGGCATGGACGTGATGCTGGTCGGACTGGGTGCCGGACGGGCCACAATTTCTGGCGTGCGGGCCGTAGGCGTCGACGTCTTGCTGTACACGTCCGACTGCTGGAACGTGTTGGAGTTGTGGACCGGTGACGACGGGTTTTGCTGCCGCCGAAATGCCTCATAGTGGCCGCTATTATGGCCGCCGCGGTGCGTCACTGTGCCAAGAAGCTTGTATTGATGCTGGTCCAACAGGCCCCCCAGTGGAAGCTCCTCGGGAAATGCCACCTTTGCAAAGTTCTTTTGCGTCATCTGGCTGATGCCGTAGATGGATCGGGACAGGTGGATGGCAAGAATCTTGGGAAATATCGAAATGCGCGTCGTCTTCGCAATTCGCCGCTTCGGTGCGTAACGAATGTCACCTAGGTCTACGCCCTTGGGGGGCTGCTCGGGGTCCGTGTCAATGGCCTCTTGTAGTCTTGAGATGTCGCTCTTTGCCTGCGCTTTGAAGCTTTCCGAAGTAGAGCGTGCCATCTCGTCCTCCAACGTGGCCCTGACGTATATCAGGCGGCACATTTCGCATTTGAAGTCGTCAACATACTCGGTCTTGAAGACGCCGTCGAAGCAAGCGTTTAGTGTTGTCGAGGACACTTGGGGGACCGCGAGTGTTAGGGTGCAGAATGTCTCCTGCTTGGGTTTGGTTTTGTAGCCGCACGTCTGGCACTCCAGCTGGGATTCGTAGGCGCCTTCCATGGGAAATCCATCCTTTGCGTCGGGCGAGACTCGTGATTGACCGTCAGTGGCGTCAACACAGCCGTTCTTGAGGGTTTCTAGTTTCTGCAGGGCTGCCGCGAAATCACGACGATCCTCACCCACTGCGTCACCGCGATGCTCGCTGCTGTCAGTTGTCACGGTAGTGCTGATGGTGTCCGTCGCGGTCGCGGACGGCAAAAGTCCCTGCTTTCGCGCAGCAGATCTGGCGCGCTGGCCTGCGTGGTACTCGTCTTTGAGGCGCTCGGCGACGATTTGTAGGAATTCCTGCGCGTCCTGCTGCTGTCTGCTGATGCGTTGTTTGAAGGCTACCTCCAAGACGCGGACCAAGGGGAAAGGAGAGATGGATTTCTTGTACAAGGGACGTTCGTTGAGCGCGTCCAGCATGTCCTTGAGACCCTGTGTCACCAAGCCATCTTGGAGACCTTGTAGTTTCCACTGCTCGAGCTGGGCCGTGCCGACGGGCTGTACGAGGTTGGAGTAGACAGCCGGATCCTCAATGCGCCGGCGGTGCGTCTCTCGAATGAGATAGACGCGGAGGTCGCTCAGGCCGGCCAGGACCTGAAGAACAGAGTTTATGAAGCAGTCGTTGGCTTGATTCCGCAGTCCGACGATCGTCTTCTTTTTGGAGCTGCTGCTGGCGTCGTGGTCAATGGCAAAGGTCGGACCGAAGACGTAGATGAGAGCAACGGCGGCGAGAGAGGCACCGGCGGCATACGACACGACAGACGACGCCTTGTCGGGCATGGTTTGAATTACGCGAGCGTCGACAGCTGGGTCAAGTCGGTTAGCTGACCGACGGCATCGACGGAAACCCAATTGAACACCGTTCGTTGCGTCGGTGCTGATGTTCGGGTGACTCGGGTATGACGGAGAAATAGCCGGGCCCTGTCATCCGAATGAACAAGAAAGAAGGAGCACAGAAGGGGGACACCCCCCATCCCCCAGGCAGGAAAGAAAAAGAGAAAGAGCGGGAGAGCAAGGAAGAAGGACGGTGATTGAGAAACAAACAGGGCTTCGGGTTAGGCGCGCCCGCGCACGAATCAAATGGTTTGGTCGGTGAGGTAATCGCGGACAATGGCAGGGAGCAATCGCATCGCATGGCGTGGCGTGGCGATGGAGTCGCTGCGCGATTTGGCGACGGACAACATTGGCATCTCGAGGACGGCAACACGGCGAGAGGAATGGAGCCAGGAGAAAGCGAATTGCAAGGGGGTGTCGGGTACGGGTGGAGGGAGAAGTGGAGGAGAAAAGGTCTGGGCGAAAGTCGTCTCATGCGGAGACCGAGGCAATTTAATAGCTCGCAGCAGAAGTGACGGGAGAGGCGTCACGGCGATCATCCGCCAAGGGGGCGTTCCTGTCACCATGATGTAGTCAGCACGCGTGCATGTCGTGTCGCGTGACAGTCTGGCTAGCGTTGAAGATTCACCATTGCATCCGTTTCAGTGACGTTACGCCGTGACACCATTTGACGTGCAGTCCGCCGTGGTCCGAGTCATCACGGCCCCAGCCTCGTTATGAATATTCGTAGCTTCATGCCGTTTGGCGCCAATGGCGCCATGTGGAAGAACGAGAAGAGGAAGAAGGGCAAAAGGGGGAGGAGAAGATGGAAACAGAGAGACAACAGCGGTCCCGAATCAGAATCCAAGATCAAAGTGAAGCAGGAGGAAAAGAATAAAGAGAACCCCTCCGGCCAGCCCCATGTCCCAACCAAAAAAAGCCCATCAAATCAGAATCGAGTCCCAGCCAAAGACACCACACTCCACAACATCATGAGGCTCGTCCAGAGCTCGTAGCCCAAACAAACATTTGCTACTCTGACTGCTGCCTGCCCGCGTATGTAAAATCTACGGTCCACAACGAATCCCACATGGCAGGTGTTTTTGATGGGCTCTGTGCCGGTTCCTCCCTCGTCACGGCCTTTGGCCTCTTGAAGATTGGACGGTCAGCGACATGTCGAGGTCAAGCGCCAAGCAAAGAGTCGACGTTGCGTACCTGGAAAGACCTTGAAGCCGTCGCTGACCCTGTTGGTGCCTCCGCGCCTTCGGGTGCGCCGGCTTGTCGTCTCTCCTGCCCGACCGCCATCTCCGAGTGGCTCATAGCGAGCGCCTCGCTTCCCTCTGCGTCTCCTCGAAGCGGGCTCGCTGCAAAAGGTGAGTCAGGCGCCGTGGCCCGGAGTGAGTTGGTTTCGCTGGCCAAAGCGCTGCTCTTCAACGCCGATGTGCCGACGGCCGCCAGGAGAGGCAATGCCTTCTTGGATCCAGAGCTGCTGCGCCTGCTGTCGAGGCTCTTGGAGAGCGTCTTGTTTATACCCTCGATACTCGTGATGCTGTCGCGGTTCTTGCCTTTGCCTTTGATCACGAGGGACTGGATGTCGGCCGTTGCTTCAATGTTATTGGCAGCGACCGTCGACCTGCCCATGCCCGGTGTCGACGGCGCACCTGACTTGTCTTCTTGCGCGTCGATGAGGTACCAGCGCAGTCCGTCTGAGAGCTGGAATGGGTTGTCGTTTCCCTCCTCGTTCAGTGATTCGGAATCGTTTGCCGGCTGCAGGCTCTTGGAGAGGTCGACGACGCGTTCTTGGATACGTGAGATGCGTGCCACCAACCACTCTCGTTGGCGCAGGCGGTGAGCATCTTGCTCGCGAAGAAAGTAATGTGGGAAGCCGACGTTGAACGCTGCCCATGCCCCTGCCTGTTGGTTGCGTGTAGGCAAGAAGAGGGCCAGGTCTCCGTCTTTGAAGTTCCGGAATGCGATCTTGTCGTGTGCGTCCTTGTGGTGAGCATGTGCCCGATCTCTGTACGCCCGGGCTTCCCTTTGCCACTTGCGAGCCCTGTGCTCCGCCTCCTTGATCCTCACGTAGACTGTGTCAGAGAAGGTGTCTATGTCAAACGAGCCTAGGTTGTCCAAAAACGCCGAGTATCTCTCTGCCTCGGTTCCCGGGCCGTTGACGCTCATCCAATACAAGAGCTCCAAGTCAGGCGTATCGGCTGCGGATCTGCTCAGGCTCATAGACTGGCGAATATGGCTTCCCGCATCTGAAGAGTCGTTTGCGTTCTGCGAGACGCGCCGTTCTGAGCGCGGGACCTTGTTGATTGTCATTTCTCCTGACTTCCTGACAACAGCATACCCGCAACGTTCGAGAAGGCGAGTCAGTCGATCTGCATGAGTGTAAAGCCTTTGCGTGAGATCCTTCGTTCGTGCGTCCCGAGCCTCATATTGAGCAGTCATGGTAGAGGCAAGAGCCTGCAGGTCGTCTATCTTCTGTCTGGCAGAGGAAAGCTCTTCTTCGAGGCTGCCGGCCTGGGATTGGCGAGAAGCGAGTTCTTCCGTCATGCGGCTAACTTTTTTCTCCTCTGCCTCGAGTTTTCTTTGCAACGTTTCTGATCCATGTTCCCCAGCTGAAAGTTGCGCGCGGAGTTGGCTGACTTCATGTCGACTGTCGTCCAGTTCCCCGTCCAAAGTCGTCGTTCTCGCCTTCTCCTCGGCCAACGTTTCACGAAGCTGAAGAAGAAGCTTCTCCTCTTGGGTCAGTCTGGCCTTCAATTCGTGCGTTTCTGCCTTATATTTCTGCGCTGACATCAATGCATGATCCAAATCAGCCTTGAAAACCGCAGTGTCACGTTCCATGTTCTGCATTTTGCCAAAGATGTCGGCGATCTGACTTGTGCATGCTTCCGCGAGGTCTGCAACGTCTGACGGAACAGGGCTGCCCAAAGAAAGATCGCTGTGGACCTTTTGCAGTGTATCGAGCTGAGCTTCGGCCAGCCGCTGACTGGCTTGCAGCTTCTGGAGCAGCGAAGCCTTGTCATCTTGCGAGTCGCGGAGCTGCCTGTCCAAAGCGTCGAGCTGTTCACGCTGCAAATGCACTTCTTTTCGGAGAAAATCAATCTGCCCTTGCCCCTTGAGGGCCTCATCGGCCTTTTCTTGTCCAAGACCTCTAATCTGAGCCTGAAGCTCCTGAATTTTCCCATCGAGAGACGCCTTTTCGTTCTCACAAGATTGGTCAAAGTGTTCCATTTCGTCCTCTGCATCTTCGAGTCGAGCCTTCAGCAACTTTATCTCATCCTCCAAGGATTTTCTCTCCCCCACGAACTCTCGCTTTAGCGCTTCCATGTTTTCCAGGAGATCCTTTTTAGTAGAATTGGCCTCATGCACTTGGTTTCTAGCGTCGTCATGCTCGTTGATACGAGCGGTAAGATCCTTCTCGATACGCGCTGATTTCTCTTTCTCTTGCCTGAGTTCATTCTCCAGCTGTGTGACCCGTCTCATCAATGAATCTGCACTGTCGGAAGAGGATCGGCGGTCGCCCAAACGACTTGATTTGACCGATGAGACCGAGTCGCGCCGCTCGAGCGGTTGATTTTGAGCCTGGAAAAGGCTGCCCGGTCGTGAAGCTTGAGACTGTCGGTGCAGCAAATCCTCTAGCCGCCTGATTCTACTTTCTGCCGTCTTCAGTTTGCTTTCCATTTTCGATTTGTCATCCTGTAAGGAACGAAGGACGTCGTCGTCACCACGTATCAAAAGTCCGCTTCTGCCGAGAGCTGCTTCATGAACACTGCCATTCTTGAATGCTTTGAGCCTTTTGGCTTGTTGTTTTGTTGGGCTCAGGAGCTCTTGTATCAGCTTCTCGATATCATCGATTATAGCCTGCTCCATTTCCTGCTCTCGTAATGATCTTTGAAACTGTTCCAACTCATCTTTGTTGACCAAGGGCCACGGCAAGTCCTCTCCGAGCAAATTAACCTCGACACCCAAAACATTGTTGTCTAGGCTTGGTCCGTACATGCTGCCAACTAACTTATGCCACTTCCTTCGCCTTTTTGATTCCTCGTCTTGAAATAGCGCCATTTCGTTGGCCAGTGTCGAAGTGTCCGTCTTGACTTTGTCGACCCATTCGCGACGGCGGATTGCTTCGGCAACAAATGACGCGTACACGTGAGGTAACCGATAAATCAGCCTCAAATAGTCAAAGGTGGTCAAGTCATCGTCTGATTGGTTTAAGACAGCGATTTGACCTCGAACAGTGCTATGAAGAGAAGTGGTGTCTGTAATGACTCGCATGCAGCTGATGGATTCCGAAAAGACTGTGTTTCTAGCCTGCGCCACCTGTTGAGCAATGTCATCCATCTCTTTCGCGCGCTTTTTCAGTGACGGCACCAGCCTTTCTGTGTGATTGGACGCAGTTTTGGACACTTGTGCGAGTTCCCGCTGAGAACCGCTGTATCCTAAAGCCGTGCGGTAATCTGCGTCGATCTGATTGACAATGGCTTCTATGTCCTCGAGCAATTGCACCGACTCGGTGCCAAGATCAAGAACCGAGCCACTTGACAATCTCTCAAAGTCGGCCATCAAATTCTCCAAGCCCTTCGTCATCCGTGAGGCCTGGTCGTCTAGTAGGGCGGCCTTGTCAGCGAACCGGCGAAGGGCTACTGGGGCCAACTTTCCCGCTTTCCTTGCCGTCTCCAGCTCTATGAGATCCTCCAGGGTGACTTCATCCTTTGTGACCTCTCCTCTTGTCATGAAGCTGACCATAGTTGCAGATACCGGCGTGTTTCGAGCGAGTTGAACATATTGTTCCCAGTTCGAAGCGAGATTTTGGTGGTCCTCGAGAGCAGGTTCTAGCCATTTTTTCAACTCCTGATATTTGGGTTCGATCTGTCTGACGTTGATATCTAGATTTGAGATGGCCGCGTCAACACATCTCATCATAACATCAATTTCGTCGCACCGCTTCACAGCGTCTGATTTGAGACGTGCACAATCTTCGGCAAGGCGAATGGCCCAAGCACGGCGTTCTTGATACAGGTTTTGCCATGATGAAATGGATTGCACATCGTTTATGGAGTTTGGGGCGTTCCCTAGCGACAGCCGTGGCGGTAATGTTGTGTCGACAGCGCTGAATGATGACTTGCCGGACAAAGGAGCGTGCCCAACTCGAATGTCGTAAACGAATAACTCTTTCTGTTCAGACGCTGAGTCAGAAACTGAACAGGTACAACCATGCATTTCATAAATTGACCAACTTCGGTGCGTAGAAGAGCGAGCTTGACGCTGCGGCCCTGGGGATTTAGAGCGATCATATGCTGAATCGGTACGGAACTTCGCTGGGAGACCCATGACTTCAGATCTTCAACCCTGCGCGCAAGCAGAGCCCAGAAAAAAAAGGTCAGTTGAGTCCATGGACGATGGACCTGGAGAGAGGAATTTGTTGCAACCATGGACTAACGTTGAGAATTGGGAGGTATCAACCTCGAGTCGCTGCCCCGTGTGGGCAATCAACACCTGGGTGGCCATTCCCCGGACACCCTCCTTGCCTGGACGAGGGCTCCGGGGGACAGGAAGAACTGAAAGGCGCAGACAGGTGTGACAAAGCCCGCGGAAAGGCCGTATGATATGGCTCTTCGAATAGTCGCGAACGTGGCAGAAGAGAAAGCGGTGGCCAAAGGCTGAGGTGCGCGATCACCTTCTGGCGGTGTTGTGATTACACCTGAGGTTAACCGTTGATCCCGATTCGGCCAGGCACAGAGACTGGCCTAAGTGTTATTAGAGGTGGTCCCAGAACCCCCCCGCCGCCCTCCGCCTAAGGGACTTGGGGCTTAATATTGCTGCAGAAGCCGGGTCATGTGTGGGGCTCTTAAGGAAAAAGGACCGTCCCAACTATGATGTTTGATCTCGCCAGGTCTGATCGCCCCGGCACACTTGGCGCGCCTCGAGATAGCCATGCTGCAATTGACCCGACCTCTGCGCACCTTGACGCTACCAATCGACATTTTTACACAAATGATTGTCATCCACGATTTTTAGGTGCGCCATAGTGCACGGCACTCGCCAAAGCATGGCCAGCCCGCTCGAAGTATCTATGGTGGAGGACGATGACGAGCAGCAGCGCGACCAAGTTGATGACCGGTTACCGCTTTCCGACGACGAACAGCGAGTGCTGGAGTTGTACGATCAGCTGCGTCAGTTGACGTTAGAGATTGCTATTTTGAACGCCCAGTCTGCTCATCGGACCAGTTCGTAAACACTCCCGTGCATTGAGGGCGAATTGAAGCTGATTTCATTCAGTTCCATCCGACAATCCGGATCACGTCTCCGAGCAGACACGACACGACCTGCTTGAATCCAGAGCCAATTATAGACTGCGCCAGGATGTCATCGACACTGTCATGACGGTTAATCCTATACTCAAAGCCGTTCACACCGGAACGAACGCGTTACCAGCAGAACGGTATGAACCGCGCGAACAATTGTGCAATAGATACAAGACGACTGATGCATTTCCACGTCGATAAAGTGATCTCCTGCCTTATATAGAGCGACGCGACCAGTCTGCCATCTCGGTTGCCCAACAATCTACGAGCGTCGGTTTCATCCGCAATGATCTGACAGAGGTCCAGAGCGATACTGCTCGTGTCATTCGCAAGAATGTCGAGCTGACCACGACTCTACTGGACCTCGCCGCGCAGGTCAAGCAGAAGCAAGCATCTCGTGTCGACGATGACGCGACGCTAGGCGAGATTGCTCGGCTCGAAGCAGCAATGAAGTCGAGCCGACAGCGATGGCGTGTGATCAAAGGCGTTGCAAGCGGTGTCGTCGCAGGAAGCGGAGTTGACTGGGCTAGAGATGCGAGGCTGAAAGAAGTCGTCCTGGATCTGGATGGCAATGACTGACGTCAGGACGGCTGTCATGCAAATTCCGCAAGATAAAGCTCTGTGGCAAGCTCAAGACCAAGACTAGCTCGAATGAGCGTGTCGGAAAGATGACTACTGCTTCGCAAACATCAGCAAGAAGCGCGAGCTGACTTGGTTGCCTGGCAATGTTTGCCTTCATGCATCGCGCTTTTCGTAATGTCCCTGCCGAGCCCGGCATCAGTTGCGCCTTCTGAAAGTCAGAGTATCAGGCTCTTTCCCTCTCGGAGGGGCGCGCAAGATTGCTAGGGAAGTCGCAGGCTCTGATTGGTCTCTGACGCACCTGCTTCAGACCTTGACCAACTGCGAGGCAGCTGCGAGGCAGTCGCATGACAGTTGCGAGGCAACTGGGAACTTGATCTGCTGAGGGTAAATAAAGCCATCGTTCCGTTCTCGCGTTTCTCTTCCTCCTGTTGTCTCTTTGTACCATCGACCTTGGGTGCGTTCGGCTGCAAGTCAGGAACTTGAATTATCAATCCGCACGACGAAGGTCAGGGTCTCCACCACCAATCCCTCTCATTCTTAATGATATCAAGACATTACCATGACATTGCCTTGCCGGTGCCATGATAATGCCATAATGACGCAAACAGGTGTTGAGACCCGCTAGCTGATGACCGTTCATTAGACCGAACGTGAGACTGGCACATCTCATTTCAGTCAATAATCTCCAGATTTTCTACGCAGTGGCGGATGTTCAACCATTCTGATTTCGCTGCCATCATGGATGACGAGCAACTTTCTGAGTTCTATATTGCATGCAGCCCTCCATTGAGTGCTGCTGGCGTTGGCTATGTAATTGCAGAAGTAAGGAAACGTGGAGACGATGTAAGTTGACACAGTCGCCTTTTGCAATTCCTTTGCTTATTCGAAGTGCTAAAGCTGCATATCATTGAAATCCTCTACGAGCCAGATGTTCCCTGGTTCAAGATCATAGCATTCGCCAAATATAGTCTCCAGGCAACCGAGACTGTTGCAAAGTTTTTGCAGCGCGTTATTGATCACGCCTTTCCATCTGATCTTGACAAACCCATCAGGTCGACTTTAACTTCGTCTTGGGACGCAGTCACGAAAACTCCCTCGCTTTATCAAGCGGCTCTTGATGATGTGGACTGCCAATATCCCGATAACATTTCAAAGCTTCGCTTCAAAGCTATTTGGCGAGGTCGTGAGGGTGTAAAGAGCTTCGCAGCATTGAACAAGCTGGCAGAAAAGAATTTTCTGCCATACCCGGTCGACGAAACCCTGCCCGAAAACCTGGGCTGCATGCTGACGCATGATTTACGCGACACATTGATCTACATTGGTACCAATCAGAGCGAAGAAGACGTCACCAACGCAATAGCGAAGCTGGACAACATGGTGTCTTTAGCGGTGAGGAAAACAACTTGGTCTAATCAGGGCCCTCCATATGCTGATCGTTCGATAGACGAGTTGCGCCAATATCACCGGTCACTGCATCGTATCCGAGTATGCCACGTTCAGCTTCCGATGGCTCTCTCACCTTGGCCTAGCGCGCAAGACATTTGGCAAGTCGGAAGCATTGGTTTCAGCCGCGGCCATCAGACCAGTGACCAGAGTCAATGATGATTGGGTATCTGATCGCACAAGCTATCCAGAGAAGGCTAAAATCATGCGTGATTTGGGGTTCAGTGCGTTCAAAAAAACCAGCCAGGTCAGCTGTCTTTCGCCTCGATTACCTGGAATTGTTACGGGCATACCTTCTGCAGACCTGCTGGAATTTCAGGATACTGCTGAAGAGCCCTGGACGATAAAAGTTGCATCGAATCCAGATCCTCCAATCTTGATCTCGGCCAACGCATCGGCAGAGCCGATTTCGGGCGTTGAGCCACGCTCCCTGTTGGATGAGGCGCCTCTGCCGGAGGAACAAGTTAGCAAATTTGTCCTCAGTGGCCGTTGAACGAGTCACTAACAACTTGTCCCTAGAGCACTCGCGACACTCCCGCAGCACGCGCCCCTGAGGTAGAGAAGCGACGCACAGTGAAGGAGCATATCGCTGTCATGTGTTCCATCTTGCCCATCTGCCCAGGATTCGTGCAAGTCAAAATCTGCTATGGAAGACTTTTCTTTCATAATATCAAAAGCTCCCAGGTCGACATTGGCGGTGGTAGTCCTCATTGGAGACGAGATGACCTGCTTGACAAGCTCCATGAATCGGAACTCGAAATCGGCTTTTGCCCAATCTTAACCACTCTCGGCCAAGAGGCGGATGTCATTGTCGGTACCCATTTGGAGACGATCGCGCCGGAATGGTTACTCATGTCCAAGAAAGTCACCTATCAGGTGGAATGTCCGAACGGAGTTGAAGTTTGTATCGATGCTGAAAATCTGCTGAGCAGCGAATGCCGTGGCACCAGCCAAGATGTCGCGCTCACATACATACATTGCCCCGAGCATGCCTGGGGTATGAAGATCAGCATCGAACAGTCCAGCAAGCTGGACCCGTCAGCCAATGCGAGGCTCGTTGATGCCATCACAAGAGCTCTTCGAAGTCCTGGGCCTCAAGATCTAAACTCCGCTGAGGCATTTGAGCTTCCCGAGCAGGTCAAATCGATGAAGAAGCTGCACGTGGCCCGGTACCGTCACAGCAGTGACGACTTCATGGACAGTATACTCTCAATTTCAAAGGTACAATGTTTTATTCCTCGGGCTATCAGAGGAAGTCAAAGCCAAAAATGGGTTGCTTCGTCGACGCAATACGGCGAAAAACCAGGCGCCTGGTACGAAGCTTTCGTGTCCTCATCTAAATTGACAGAAGCTTTGAAGGCCAATGTCAATCTTGTTCTGGGGTATCGCCTCAGCGGTGAAAATGAGAGACTGGTGCAGAACTTGTGGAAGCCAGCTTTCGAATTAATGGACAGATTGGACGGAGTCGGCCAGTTCAACCACGCACTAGAGCCCATTAATCTCGGACCTGGCGACCCAACTGAGGAGAACCGCGATGACGGATATGCGTACTGGTAAACCTTTGGCTATGATTTTAGCGTGGGCGAAATTTGGGGGGAGCGATGGTCCTTGAGACACGGAACATGAAGCTTCGCAGCATCAATGTCAAGATATCAAAGCTGCGGGGCGTCCTTGACTGAAAATTTCCTTAATACCGTTGGACTAGCCAGGCCGTCAGACCGCGCGATGCTGAAGCAGTCATGGCCAGGTAGGGTGAACGAACGCCTAGGCAAATCGCCCGGGAAGAAATGCGACTTGATGGCGAGTGGAATCACAGCAATTCAATACAATCTGCACATTTTCACGTTTATTGCCCACAGACCAAGCCTCTGTGAGGGTCTGAAGGCTGTTTTTGGCTGGCGTTTTCGCACCCTGTAACCAATCCTCTTGCTATCCTTGTTCAGTGCCGCGACTCCTCACGTCCCGATCTGTAAAGTCAAGCCACGAAGGACGGGAAGATTGGTATAGCCGCATGTCGGGCACGAGATAAGGTTGCGTAGATCTCGTTGTCCGACGTGATTGGCCGACATATCACAGCCCCGATCTTATTCTTTGGACGAAGAGGCGTTGCCGTCGGAGATGAGGGCAGCCGATCATCATGGACCCGATGCAAGGAGATGACAACTGTGGAGAATTCGAATTCCTCGGTCTCAACTCTTTACCTTGCTGTAGATTGAGGAGCGTTTTCGTGAAGACATTCGTGAGGCTGGCGTGGCAGGCGGCGAATGTGGAGAATGGTCACTGCTTGCTACTCGTTTTCTAAGGGTAAATGAAGATGGAGGAGGGTTTCCAAGAATCACCGATGACATCCTGGGTTGATTGGCATGGTTGAGTTGGCTGGACTGTGGCATACATGCACGTAGATGGAATGAGGGGATATGTACTCCGTACATATGTGCTTTTATCAAACTCTGTATGGCGATCATGAGGCGTACGGATATCAGGAACATGCTCAAACCGGTTTGCTGAGTCAGCTTGGAGTAGAGCGACAGTCCACGGCAGAAGGCAGAGGCGGCGAAGAAGAGCGAAGGGACGGGGGACAGCCAGAATGCTGCAGAGTCGGGGGATCCCAAGGTGTCGGAACGATGGGAGCAGAGTGGGGCGCTTTGACATGTACAGCACAGTATCAGAAATGGAGGGCGCTACCTCAGCACTTAGAAATTGGTGTGTCGCGTATCCGCCTCAAGTCTCTGCGTGTACCTTGCTTTGTTCGACCCGGTAGCCAGAGGAATGGCGCATCGCCACACTCCCACACCCCTGCGAGGGTCCACGCAACACACCTTGCTGGGTCTCCTCCCTCTCCCTGCTGCTTCGTTTTCCCCTTTGCATGCGGTCGCAGGCAAACCTACCGCTGACCCGCCGCACAGCTCCCGCCCTCGTCAACTTTCGAGCGAGAGAATTTCTTTACTCGGACAAGAGGAGCGGCAGAGCGTTGCCCTGCTGACAGGACATGATAGGGGATCATTTTTGTGCGGAGCTCAAGGTACTCCGCACATTGCTCCTGAATGCACTTTCGCGAGGGTGATCGGCGCTGGGCGGTCCAGCGCTCGCCTAACGCCCGCCTTGGGCATCCACTACTCCGCCCGAAGTACTTATCGCGACGTAGCAAAACGAAAGGCCAATGAACGCCACCGTAATGGCTGAATGCGGTCCAAATGCTCCCTATGCGACACATGGAATCTTCTCCTCGATGCTCAAAGAACTCTCACTGACCACGCGATATGTGAAAACATGCATGCATGCAAATTCACTCCATGTGTCAATTCTGGCATAGTCGCGCTTCAAAAGCTGCAACTCACTGCATAGCACACGGCTGCTCGAAAGTATGACTGCGAAGGTGGCACATGTAACGCGACCCAGTGGTACAGCATTGGACCAAGGGAGTGTGGTGGACTTGTGAATACTTCCTGCAAACTCCAGCACGAAATTATGCAAGCGCCGGGCTTCTCGCCAAGCGTCCATGAACTCAATCGTTGCGCAACATGGAGTAATAGAGTATGTCCAGGACCATAATAAAGTCGGTCGCCAGGCGCTGGGCGCTACGAGCTTGCGTCAAGAAGCCCTTGGCTTCCGCAAACAGTATGGAGTGCTACTGAATGATGATGACCGCGGGCGGGCGTCCAAGAGCTGCTTCACTTCCCCTTGCAGCATGTAACAGTTGACTGCCTCGGCTTTCTTGATTCATCGTCTTTCCGGGGTTAAGCAGGCTCAAAACCGCAATGTATCTGTAAAGCCTTATCGAAAACTTGCCGATTTGGCAGCTGATTTGGAACTCCTAGAAGAAGAGCGTCCATGGTTGTCTCTCAATTTGAACCGTTCGTATCGTCGCGGAGACATTCGCGCCCCCTCTACAAACCTGGGGCTGCCTACTTTGTGGATATCTTCGACAGAGCCATCTCGCAGGCTTGTTCAGGGAAAAAACCATAGCGTTCAGGCAATGAACTGAGAGTCCTGCGCCACTCGCCCATATCGAAGGGTCATTGAGGGATCTCGACAGATCAAAGACCGAATCTGGCTCGACCAAATTCATTCTCCGGATTGGATGGAGACATCGGGAATCATCAAGGTCGAGGACAAATCGGCGAAGCGCGTCTAGCAGCACGAAGCATGATAGGCCAAGGCACTTGTCAGATCTCCTCCGCTTCGGTGTTCCATGACGGAAAATTAGATAGCTTGGTTGATAGCTAACAAGCTCCTAGTTTGTCAACGACGTGCAATTTGCGACAACTATTGAAATGCAGCGCATGCTGCCTGGCTCATAGCCCGTCCGAGGCGACCAGTAGTTGCCGGACTTCCCTGCTTCGTGAGAGCGAAGGGTTTGCGGGAAGTATGTAATATATGCCGAATGTAGCGGCTAAGCGAACCGCCAACGAGCAGCCACCAAAAAGCTGTTTAATGTCGTGGCTTGCGGTGACGCCCGTGTGGGGTCACGAAGAGAGGCAATTTTGGCCGACGTCCGTCTCACACCACGACAAACGCCATCTGGCGAAGGCCAGTCGTGACGAAATGAAAAGCTCCGTCCTGCCTCTAAAGCGTTGCAAGAAGAACTCGTAAGCTGCGCAGAGGATGAACGAGGCGCCCTGAGCCACCCTCCACGCGCTTCAAGGTGATTTCAATCCTAATGGGCTTCGTATCATTCATTGGGGTCCAGGCACAATCGCTGGGTGAAGCTTGGGTGCCACTGTCGTTAGAGAGCGTCGAGGAGTCGGGGAAAAGGTCCAGCCCAGTCCATGACCAAGGGATCCATGGACGCTCGCACCTGTGACGACTGGATCTGGGCCAAAATCAGTATGTATACAGTGCGAATGCGACGGGAAAAACGCGGTACCCTGATCTCGCAGACGATCCTGGCTGGCTCATCACGTCGGCGCATGTATCCTTACAGTACCACCACCTGATTTTAGTAACCTCCTTCGGTATGCACAATCGACGCCGAGTTCCTCCGTCTTGAGCCCACCAAAAAGGAGCCCTCTGCGTGGGCCGTCACCTCTGCGAGCGAGGTCATGAGCCCCCCCTCCCCTGCTGGACGCGTCTGGCGCGAACGTCAGGAGGTCAGGCCAGGGCGGCAATTAGCAAAATGGGCGTGTTCCAAGATGACAGCTGATGAGTACTCCGAACTTTGTCGAAAGAGGGTGCAGCGACCAAGCCCCAAGCGAGGACTGGTGGTATCAGTGCTGAGTCTGTCGCATAGCAACTCGTACCCAGAACCTGGGCTCTGGTACGTAGAAAATCGCTAGTAACGGCACTAGCTCAAAGAGCAGTTGCACCTGCCCGGTGTTTGTCGCATCCGAAGCTTCCCACCTGCCTGACGTTTTGGCCAAAACGCCTTCCCACCCTTGGCCATGGCCTGAATTGGGTGGCGCGCCTTCCCACGGAATACGGGGCACAGTGCTGTCGTGTTGTTATTATGACGGACTGCACCGGCGCCCACATGGCCCCTCCCTCTCCCTCTCGTGTGTGATGATGATAGGCGTGTGGATGAGGCAGTCCCATTCCCAGCGCATGCTGTTCGTAAATGACTGATGGCAGCCCGTTGCCATGCGCGCATTGCACACCCCCCCGTTACAAGTCTATGTACGGAGTAGGTGTGTGAACAGTCGGACGAAGAGACTGATCGAAGTGACCGGCAACCCGGTTTCTGGTTGACGAGTCTCTGTCTGGAGAGGACGTCTACAAGTAATCATGCAGGGAGTGCATCAGCATTTGCTCGCCGGGCATGATATGCATGCTCTTTCCCGCTCCATTTTTCTTCTGTCCCTTTTTGGGCCTCGTCCCTTTTGGGGGTCAACGGCCTTCTGCGCCTCTTGTGTCCTCTGGGTGTCCTCTCCGAGCAGAAGCAAGCTTGCTTTGCTTTGAGCCTAGAGGCAGTAAATAATGGGCAAGAATGTATGGCCAGTGAGCGACACGACCCTTGCGCATAGCGTAGCAAACGCACATATGTAATGTGCCCAATTTAGGTATGTTCCCCGTACGGACGACGAATCTCTCCAATGAAATGCTGTCCGCGACATTGGCTTGTACATGTAGCTGTGTGTGCGCGGCGTGCGCGTGCGCCCATGTGTGGTTGGTGTGAGAAGGAGACGACGCATGTGGTGCGCGCGCGGACGGCCGGTATGAGCTGTGGCCTGCTCAGACCATGCTCGTCTGGGCTGGGACGACAGGGAGCAGGCTCAAGAGACACCTGCGCCGCCCTGGAAGGACAAGAGGATACTCAGCCCGGGACTGGCGTACGTGTGTGTGTCGGTCGGCCGCGTTCCTCCACTTGCTAAAAGTGAGCACGCCCATGGTCGCGCGCACCCACACAATCACTCGCCCGCCCGCCGCCCATAGTAAAAAGGCTCTCCCGCCCTCTTCTTCTCCCATACAAATTTCCCACCCAAATTTTCCCATACAATCTGCCTCCCGCGTACACCTCACAATTCGCAACGCGTTTTTTTTGGTGAGTACCTTGGGCATGCCCTGCATCGCCGCCAACCCCAGGTCACTCGCTCTACGAGCTTTGATCACGTTGATACGCCGCTGTCCTTGCACCGAGATTTTCTGTTCAATCAGGCCTCGGATTGGATTTTCCCGTCTGTTTCCGTCACAATCTTGCCTCGCGAACGCCGTGCATCTTGCATCATGGCGCTCTGTCTGCATCGTTTGGCCTTTGCATCTTGTCATTAACACGAGCTACCGTCGGGTATCCATCAGTGAGACTGACCAGCGGAACTCTGCGCATTAGGCCTCACAGTCAACAACCGTCTCATTTTTTCACCAAGACTTCGTCAAGGTAGGTGAAAGTCGTCGCGATTGTTTTGTTTGGGAGAACTTCATCTCGGGCGACTCTGGATGCAATGGCCTCTACGCCTCACTTCATCCTCAGTATATTCCCCACGACTCGCACCGCTCCGTCCTCGCCTACGTGCGCGGCTCACTGCAGCTTCTCAATGTCAATACTGCTCACTTGCTGAGCCCCCCTACTTTGATGCTTCCACACACTCTACTGGTAGCTAATTTAGCCATCACAGTCTACCTCAAGCAAAATGCCTAAGGCCACTAGCAAACGTGTTAAGAAGGATGGCAAGGAGAAGAGTATGTATTGTCATCCTCCTACCTGACACGTTCTCATGCACTTATTGGTGTCAGCAACATCGCTGACCTTGGACAGAGCGTGGCCCCAAGCGCGGTCTTTCTGCATACATGTTCTTTGCCAATGAGCAACGTGAGAACGTCCGTGCTGAAAACCCCAACATCACCTTCGGTCAGGTTGGCAAGGTTCTGGGAGAGCGATGGAAGGCACTCAACGACAAGCAGCGTGCTCCCTATGAGGCCAAGGCTGCTGCTGACAAGAAGCGATATGAGGACGAGAAAGCTGCTTTCCAAGTAAGTGCACTCGGATAACGATGCCGGTGACATTCTCTCAGATGTGAGGCTAACCCCCGCGTTCAGGCTGAAGATGACTCTTCTTAAGTAAATGCGGTTTTGTCTGGGGCTTGAGTTCTGTGGAAATCCTTGTCGTTTGGTTGATGCTTGTTCTTTCCTCTTTGTATCATGATTAAAGGTGGTGTTGAATGAATGTGCCGGAAGGACAATGCACACATGGTTTTCATTTTTTCCTTCATGTTTCCTTTGGTCAGTCAGGGTGCGGACTATCTAAATGGTTATCGATTCCGCGCCGACATGACGTAGTGCAGCTCCTCAATGTCGCAGATCATCTACATTGCTATGTTGCGAGCCAGTTTCTCATCACAGTATTGCATGTTCAGCGACAGAACCAGAGTCATATGTTCTGTGGCGGCTCAGAAATTGGGATTGGTCGCACGTTGCGTCCGCCCTCGCCGTGACTCGGGCTTCGGTTCTGCAGCACGGCGCTTGGCTGCGTTGCTGGGTGTTGCGAATAGCCTCATCCAGTGCCGGTTGACGACAAAGGTTTGCCCACGCTGCGCTAATTGATCCGGTTCTACCAATCAAGACCCCGTCCTTCATCGCTTTTGGCGGTCACACTGCAATAACGGATCATGCACGCCGTGAGCACCGACGCATTTTGACCCGCACAAGGCGATGGTAGTGCATTCTTGTGCTGGCTGAGATGGTGCGTTGGTCTTTCGTCATAGGCCGTCAGAGTAATTGATCCGACAGAGGACCAGGTCTTTCCAAGGGACTTCTGATTACTGGTGCTTGACCTGACAGATCATATTCATGTAAAGTACGTAGCGTTGGATCATGTAAACTTCATTTGGCTGAACGGTACCTGTTCTGGTCCACGGCAGCAGATGGCGCAGGTCGACGTCGTTGACGCTGCCTTGCCTTGCCAGCATGGCCAACACGAGCCTCGGCTACTTGCAGCTATTCGGAAACTGTAGCTCAAGACCAGAGACCAAACAAAGCTCGTCCTCTACACGCAAAGGCTCCATGACTTTCAGAGCAAGAGATGGTCGAAGTGGCCTGTTGCTCATTGCTCATCTGAGAGCGTCTCATGAGTCACGAACTTCGCCGCTCAATTACATACGGCCGCCATCCGGTCGTTCTGGGAACATACGGAGCAAATCGGTGTAGCACGAGTGGTGGTGAAATGAGGGGACAGACGGGGGGGTTTGGTGTGGCCAGGTCTGAGCTGGCACGGCTCTTGCATCTCGTCCTTCCGCCAGTAAGCCGGAAGTCGATCTCACTCCCAAGTCTCGGCTGCCATGGCTCAGCGGCCACGGCGGCAGCCGCCGTACATCATGCCGCGTTGCGATTTGTATGCCGGCTCGCGAGCGAGGCCCCACGTCGTTGTTTGACCAGACCTCTGTTGGAGCCAACGGTTCCGTCGACCGTTCCTTCCGTCCCCATGGGCGGCTATGTGGCTCCTGCCCCTCCCCCTTCTTCATCTGATGTGTTGGCCCCAATTGAAGACGGGAGGGGCCCAAAACCCGTAGATATTTCCCTGTAGTCGGTCACATTCTCACCTTTGTTCACCGCAGGAGTACTTAAGTGCGTGCTCCCTCGTCTTCTGTCAGTCGGCTGAGCTGGGTGACTAGACGGGTGGTGGCAAGCGTTGGATAGATTGTCCGACAGTCTTTTCCGTCCTCATCCAAACTCTTTCCTTGGGCCCCTTGCTTTCCTCGTTCTTTCTCGCTCAAAGTCCTCTAGTGCCCCGGTGCCCTGATCCAGCTTCGCCTCGCAGTCCGAGACCACTCGTCCCTCACCTCACCGAAGGTCACGACTGCTGCAACTGTATACTCCGAAGTGCATCATTGTTGTCCCCAAACATCTCAAATCATTAACCATGACGGTCAGCTGCGATCGTACTACTCGTATCTGACCGGGACCAGTTCCCCGGACGGGATGAGGATGTGACCAGCCCGAGGACTTGTTCCTTCTTCCCCTTGACAGTCTACGACGATATGGCGCCGTCCACCGATGCGACAGACACATATCTAATGAGAGGCTGCTATCAAGAAGCCAAGCGCTCTGACGATGTCTGGTACAAGTTAGATGCACTACGAATTGCACTATATGAACCTGAAACCTCTCCCTTGGCTCTGACAATGAAGAAGCTTCTGAGTGGCGCCATTCGTCTGAGGTATCTAGCTGATGTAGCTCAAGTACACCGAGATCGGTTTCATTCTGTGCTGAATTCATTGAATATTGTGCTGCCTTGTTTGAGCCGATGCCTGAGAGATATCACGACCTGCTACAATGATACTCGGCAGACCAGACATAATCGTTGGCGGCAAATGTATCATCTTTGGACCAATATGGCTGGGGAAATGCCTTTGCCCAAGCAGTTCGACATTTACAACCGATATATTGCTCTTTTGGCGAAATTCGTAACAAGGTAGGCATGCACAAGACCTGGAATGGGATGGCGGTGATGAAACTCATATCTTACTACAGGTCCCCGAAATACGATCCCTTCCTTATGAGTTTCCTGGAAAGCGAAATACTATGGCTGCGACAGGCAAGAGGGATGAGTGAGCGTTGCCTAGTATTGGCATTGGTGACCAACGTTCAAGCTAACAGCATTCAGGTCCGCCTGCGTCGATCCAAATCGGTTCACTTGTTCGATATACTGGGCACCGATATGAAACGGATCCGGTTTGTGAAACTAGCTCCCTCTATAATCTTATTTAATGCAGCTGCTAAGAAAGGAAGACGAGCCACTGGGCGGAGCATGTGTTTGCTTCCTCCCCAGCGACTGTCACTCCATTGACGGACGCGAAGCGGTTCGTCCTCCATCATGCGCCCTACTCCGCCAATGTGGTCTGACCTTTGCTAGGGCGAAGTCATTTGGACCTTATTATGAGTTGGGATCTTGCGAGATTCCTTTGCACTCCAAGGTCCTCTTTCATAAGTAGAGATCCCGTCCGTTCAACGTTCAAGCGTCCCTAGAGATCTTACCAACATCCTAAGATGCTTCAATCACGATCAACTGTCTCTGACAGTCTTCACCACTTCTTCAGGCCATGGCGCATCTTTGCTCCTACGAACTATCGAGTTCGACGAACCATGCTTTTCCCTTTATCGTTCCAACGAACTCTGCATCGAGAGGCGACAAAATTCTCTGCGGCTCAGAAGATGGAGTACACGGAAGGGTGGTTCCACGCCGTGGGCAATATTGACTTTCGACACATGGGAAGGTATGTCACCGTCCGTTGAATCACATTTCTCCCATGAACATCGCTTTCAGGCGTCAACTTCATTTGTTCCATGCTGAAGGCTCCTGAATGCAAAAAAAGAGCTAGTCATCATGCATTGTACATTTGTAGCCCTGAAGGCTCGGAGCGTCGAGACCGAGACCATCAAGGAAGATGGGATTGACTTCGATGAGGAGGACCCACTCTTTCGAGCGTAAGCATTTCTCCTTGACGTTTTGGATGTCATCAGGCTGACCGTCTTAGTCGGACGTTTGACGACGGCTTCGACCATATGTTGATGTTGTACAAAGACCGCGCCACGGGCGGCCTTCGCCTCCACGCAGCCGTTTGTGACGGAAGATTACACCATTGTCCGGTTTGGACGGCTTTCGGTACGCACTTCACCCGAAGACATGGCACAAGTTGAGTGATCACGGTTGATGGATTGGACAGTGACCCATGAAGGCGCATCGCCGACTCGGATCTCACGTGTGTCCAGCAACGAAGTATATCTCACGAACCTCAGTCTCTCCATATTCTGTAAAGAGTATCGAGAGCAAAACCAACGCAAGGATTCAACGCAAGCATTCAAAATTGATTTTTATGGAGCCGATGGTGAGATTTGTTGAAGGTGCTTGCATATAGCCTGGGCTTCCCCTTCCACGATTGATAGCAGATATCTCATTTTGATTGGCAGGATTCGCCATGAAGCTGCTGCTAATTTTGCCCACGCAGCAGCAGAAAACTTCCAAAGAGTATTTGATCAACATAGACGGCGGTCATTGGGTCATTTGATTTGACACGACTCACATTTTACGAAAGGCGTTGACTTCATCATGGGATATAACCAATCGATGAGAAATTTTTGGACTAATTGACAAGACGAGTTACTTTCTGCCTTTACATGATACCAACAAAGAAGCATGAGAAGCGATTTCGCATTTTCTTTCCCGCATTAGTATCTCGTCGATATATGAACATCTCGAAAGTACTAATCGCACGGTGCTTGTCGCGACGTAAGCCTCGTTATGCTTGATCTTGACTAGATCTCATCGCATTGAGCCCCATGATTTTTATTCACCATTCGGTCTGCTCGATATTCTTCATATAGCTGGTGATGGTGTACTTGTAGTGTCTTGAACTATGTCTTGACATCAGGTTCGTCCCGGCCGACATGCTCCTTGAATTTGAGGAGTTCGGTGGCAAATTTGACTTCGGCCTTGAGGAAATCTTGAGCATCCATAGCGTATGTAGAAGGATCTTGGCTGTGCTGCTCAATGTACAGGCGAATAGTGGCACCAGAAGACCCTGTGCCGGAAAGTCTGACGACGATGCGGCTTCCAGAGGAGAAGCAAGCATACAAACCCTGATTGGAGGAAACGGAACCATCTAGGTCAGTGTAGGAGAAGTTGCCGGCTTTTGTGACGGTGCGTTCTGATGGAGCATATTTCTTAGCAAGTGAATATGGGGACCTCACGAAGTTGCTTACCTCCAATCTTACTACCCACGAAGCTGGGATCTGCGACCAGCTTCTTCAATTCACCAACAACTTTGTTGGCACCGTCAGAGTCAACATCCTCGTAGTCGTAGCGGGTGAAGAATGTGCGGCCGTATTGGGTCCAGAAATCCTTTTGGATCTGCTTGATGGACGGGGTTACGCCGGGATTCTGCACGCCAATACCAGCAATAATATTGAGCCATGCAACGATGGCCCACAGCCCGTCCTTCTCCCGGATGTGGTCACTACCCGTTCCGAAACTCTCCTCACCACAGATGGAGAGCTTCTTGGCGTCGAAAAGGGCGCAGAAAAATTTCCAGCCCGTAGGTACCTCGTAACAGTCGAGGTTTTGAGCCTTGGCGACCAGGTCGACGGCACCACTGGTGGGCATGGATCGGGCAAGCCCGTTAACGCCGTTCTTTTGAAAGTACGGTATCAGCTTGGCGTGATGGGCAATGATGGCGAGCGAATCACCAGGTGAGACAAATGCGTTGGCTCCGTAAATCATGTTCCGATCGCCATCGCCGTCCGATGCAGCCCCAAACGGAATATTATTCTTATCAACAACCTCCACGAGGGAGTGTGCATAGGTCAAGTTGGGGTCGGGGTGACCACCATTGAAGTCGGGGCTGGGCTCGCAGTTCTGTGTGGCACCCGCGAGGCCGAGCTCTTTCTCAAAAATGGCTTTGCCGTATGGTCCTGTGACGCCGTGTAGGCCGTCAAAGAGGACCTTGAAGTCTGGATGTGCGGTGAAAAACTTCTTGATGGTGCTGAAATCGAAGATGTCTTTGAGCATGGCAACATAATCGGCTGTACTGTCTATGACTTCCACTTCTAGCGAGCCATATGCCTTTGAGCCGATAGTGCTGATGTCGACATCGGGAATAGCGGCTAGCTTGTACGACGTGATGGTCTTGGATGTCTCATAGATTTTGTTGGTCACAGACTCGGGGGCCGGGCCTCCGTTGGCCAAATTGTATTTGATGCCAAAATCGTTTTTGGGGCCTGATGTGATGAAGACGGAGATTGGGGCCCAATTAGTGACGGCTTATCAGACCGGGGGGAGGGGTAAAGTGTGCCATAGTACATCATGTAGAAGATCAGAGGGTCGACGCACCGCCAGGATTATGGCTTGCCGTGAGCAAAATGCCGCCGGTGGCCTTGCGCAATCGGATGACATGGCTGGCCGCGGGCGTGGACAGGATTCCGTTCTGCCCAATCAGCAGCTTCCTGACGCCGTAGGCCGCGCCAATCTTGGCAATCAATTGAATCACTTCGGGATTCCAAAACCGCCCATCTCCACCAATGACGAGAAATGAATCTGGAACAAGACCCTTTGATCAGTTCTGTCTGACATGAAGGAGGAGCTGAAGTGAGCGGTCCATGCTCTCCGCAGCTTCCTTTCTCAGGTGAAGTGGCAGAAGCGAACCTCGAACGCCCTCGGGAATCGACAACAGAATGCTGGCCACGAAAGACTCGCTGTAGTGGGGCTTCTGAAAGACGGTGACCTTCTTGCGAAGCCCGGAACTGGAGGAAGAAAGGAGGGCGTCAACACGTTGAGCTTGGGAGCTCAAGCTGGAAGCTCGACGTTCTTGGGTGACTCGAGGCCATGATGGACGGAATGATGACTTACGTGCCAGGCTTCTGATCCTGGAATGGCTGGAATTCTACAGTCTTGACGTCCATATTGACAAGTGATGAGCTGAGGAGTAAATGAGCAAGAGAATGGGTGCAAAATGGAAGAAGATTCGGACAAGACAGCAATACAATGGTAGCTCGACGGCACAATGTGAGGGTTGGAGGAGCTCTTTAAGCTGTCAGGAAACGCACACTGATGGGCACTTTTGGTTGGTTGGTGTAATACATGCAGGTTGACGTAGTGGGGGCGACCAAGTGGTTAAAGTAGCCATGGGGTATCGCGCATGGGGGCTGCCCCATCTCTTAACATTATCAATAAGACCTGATTCGGTAGTCATGATAGCTAGAAGACTGACACTTCTTGATCTATGAGATTTTGTATGGAGCATTGATGTACTGTTCTACTCCGTAGAGGCTCTCTAGTGCTCAAATGGTCAACCAGCCCTGGTCAGGTCATTCATTGCTGGCAAATTAAAACAAGGGTCGGGAGTGTAATGTGATGACGATGGAGGGGGCGGGGCGGGGAAAGAGAAGGAAAGATCGAGACCAGACACCGAGACAGCAGGACCCTGGCCATGGACACTGTTCGTGCAGCACTAAATCCCAATGCCCAATCACAATGCGTCTTCAGCTGCAGTTGGTCACATCACGCAAGCAGGTTTGACTGGATGGCATTTTCGCGGTGCAGGCCACTCATCACCGTGCCGGAATTACTTTCCGTCCCTAGAAGCCTGAGCGAATATGTTATCTCGGTAGTATCTAGCCTCCTCGATGCTCTCCAGGATGTCAGCTCGGGCTGTATGGGTGCCCTTCTTGGATGGCACGCCTTTCATGACTTTGCGTGGGCACCATCTCTTGCCTGCCTCTTTGATGGCACTGACGTCCAGTAAACGGTAGTGCAGATGCTCGATAGCCTTGGCGTAGGGTGCCTTTCTCAGGAAAGCTCTGTCAGCATGCACGCTGTTGCCTGCAAGCAGTGCCTTGCCCTTCTCGGGCACGAATGTCGTAATGTAGCGATAAAGACCCTCGGCAGCCTGCTCCGGTGTCGTCGAGGAAGCCAGCACCGCAGCAGTCAGACCCGAGGCACCATGCGTTCGCTTGCACCAATCGCCCATCAAGTCTAGCCGAGATGCAGGAAAATGGATAACGGCGTGGTAGCCCGTGTCGTCGATGAGCTGCAGGTTCCCAGTAGTGATGAAACAAAAAATTTCAATAATCTCTTCTGTGTCTGGGTCCAGTCCGGTCATCTGGTAACAAGCATTTGTGAGCTGGCGGTCCGCGAATCGATTAAAGTGCCCATTATCGAGCTCCGCGAAGTAAGCGTTTCTCATGGTCTTTCACAACTGCGTACCTCACAGTCAATCCAAACGAGCGGGTCGTCAGACATGGTTCGAACGGCGTCAGCCGAACCGGCGGCGGACTGACGGGCCATGGCGTCCTGATAATATGCGACGCACGTACGGAGTAGATTTCTCACCAAGATTGCTGGTGCCGCATGGGAAAATGATAGGAGGAGAAAAGGCCAGGCGTCGTCGCTTGTGTTGGCAGAGCTCGTCGAGGCAATATCAGTCGCGGGCAATTTCGCCTTGATCCACTTTTGTGATATAACCAGGACTCTGTGGTGAATAAGACCGGGTGCCTCGTGATGCGCTACGTGCATGTATTACGGAGTAAATCGCAGCAGTCATTCGAGCTTCTCGAACCGATTCACCTACGAATGAAGAACAGCGCACGAGCACAGTCTTGTCTGTAGCGGCAGAGAAAGACGGACAATTGGGGAGGGAAGAGGGGCAGATGAAAAGAAGGAGTAGTAGGTAAGAGTGAGAGAGAGAGAGAGAGAGGGATGGAGATGGCACTGCTTCCTGCCAGCTTTACTTTGCGTACTACGGGTGTTCCGTACTCGCCCAGAAGACAAATTCGTCGGGTGAGCAACCGAACATGTTCAATTTGTCGCCGCCGCCTTGTATTGAAAGCTGTTGGCACACAAAACATGGCTACTTTATGAAACCTCGCGCATGGTATGTAGCAGCCAGCTAATTCACAATCACCTTGTACCCGGTTCACGCAGCTCCTGAGCTTTTGCGAAGAGAGCAGGCAGGACTAGGACTGGGCGACGCCGGCCAGACAGACAACCCACCGAAACACTGCGGGCCCCGCCCCCGGACGCTGATTCTCAATCACTGCGCGGTGATTGGCACAGCCTGATGGCCTCCCCCAGGAATACCCGTGGCTCGTTCCCCCTCACGCCAACATAATGATTCAGCATCGCCAGCCGGCTCGTATCGTCCACAGCCGACTATCTTCGTCGTCGCGCCGTGGTATTCGTCCGCGGCCGTCAGTGAGGGGACACATGCTTCGTTACGTCGCCCTTAGCGGTCGCTCATGACCTCTCTCGGTCCCCCCCATCTGCCACCGATACAGCAACACAAGCCGTTCCAACTGCAGCAGCAACAGCCGTCGACATGGCCGGCGTTGTCGATCCCGAGCTTGCCGACAAGGCAACCGAGACACTCGCGAGGCCCGAAATGTCCAAAGACCCGCCGCGATTCGTAATTATCGGTGCTGGTTCGAGAGGACAAGCATACGCCAATGCCATCAGAAAGGTCTGCAACGGCGTGGTGACGGCCGTGTGCGAGCCTGTCAAGTTCAAGCGAGATTATCTAGGCCGCGAGTATATCTGGGGAGGTGGAGAGGCACAGCCCGGCCAGTCGTTTGATGACTGGAAGGAATTCGTCGAGTACGAGCAGGCCCGTCGTCAACGAGAGGCTGCCGGCGAGATGGACGTTCCCAAAGGCGTCGACGGCGCATTCGTCTGCGTTCTCGATGGACTGCACCGGGAAGTCGTTGTCGCCTTGGCCGGCTTGGGCCTCCACATCATGTGTGAGAAACCCCTAGCTACCAGCATGGACGATTGTGTTGCTATATTCAAGGCAGTCAAACCCCTCAGGGGCTCCAAGATCTTCTCCATCGGACACGTACTGCGGTACAGCCCGCACAATCTCCTACTGAGAAAATTGTTGGTCCACGACAGAGTCATCGGCGAACTCAATAGCGTCGTTCATACCGAACCGGTGGGCTGGTGGCACTTTGCGCATTCTTATGTCAGAGGCAATTGGCGGGACCACAGCACATCTGCTCCTTCGCTGCTGACCAAGAGCTGTCATGATCTTGACTTGATCCTGTGGCTTGTGTCAGCACCGGTCCAACCTGGCCAGGGCGAAGCCCATCTACCGGAATACATCACTTCGACGGGGGGTGTACAGTACTTCAAAAAAAGTCGTAAGCCCGCTGCCGCTGGAAATGCCACCAATTGTATGAAGTGCCCATTGGTCGATTCGGGCTGCAAGTTTTCTGCCAAAAACATATACATGGGCAATAGGATTGGTCTAGGTCGTGGCAACACCAAGTGGCCCATCGACATCGTTGTCCACGACATAGAGGACTACAAGACGGATCAAGAACGGCGCGAGGTCATGGCTGAGGCCCTTGCCCGAGATTGGGACGATGCTACGTCCGCCGATGAGGTAAGGAAGCGCCAGTGGTACGGCCGCTGCGTCTACGAATCGGATAATAATGTATGCGATGAACAATTCGTTACAATTACATGGCCTGAATCTATACGTCCCGCCAAGCGTGTGACTTTTCACATGTCCGCCCAGACCAAGAGACAATGTGAGCGGGTGAGCCATTTCTACGGAGAGCATGGCGAGATCCATGCCGATTCAAGGACAATCACCGTGGATGATTTCCGAACAGGCGAAGCCAAGACGTATGAGCCCACAACAACGGATCTCGGCCACGGCGGCGGCGACACGGGGTTGGCTCAGCAGTTCGTCTTGGCTTGCGACAAGGTCAAGAACCGCGCCTGGGATGGCACTCAAGCTCAAAATGAAATCGTTGGGTGTACGCTGGAGGAAATCATTCGGAGCCATGCGCTTGTTTTTGCTGCCGAAGATGCCAGAACCGACAACAAGGTTGTGGATTGGCACAAGTGGTGGGATGAGCACGTAACTCGGGCCATGGATGCTCCTTGATGTTTGATGCGCTCTTTCTCGGGGTGAATGGCGCTCAAGAAAATTGTTGATGACGATAACGGTGTCACTGACCCAAGTAATTTGATGTCTAATTCTTAAGAACGTACCATAATTCTATCCAGTATTTGGGGCGCGTACTGCACATATGAAGTCATACGCTGTGTGTCCATGAACCAAAAGGAGCAGTCGGGATTCGCTCCAACAATGCCGATCTAAAGGAAATTGAGTCAAGGCTTTCTTCATAAAGTAGGAGAACGCTTTCCGCAATCTGCGCTATGATGTCATGTAAAACAACATGTCGAGAACTCGTGCGGTTTAGAATACATTAAAGGGTAATTGCCGCTGCAAACCTATTCTCAGCATTTGGTAGCATTTGTCCTCGCCTGGATGTAATTGATCATGGCGCAGTAGGAAGTCCAGCATTACAAGCGCGCTGTTGGGCTTCCACTCCCCCCTTTTCAAACTGGTCTTGATCTTGTCCATCGACCAGAGAGAGAAGCTCGCAATAGCCCGTGGCTCGTGGGGCTTTAGCACCAAATCTGTTTCGAGACGGAGATCGAAGGTGAAGCGAATTCCTGGCTCCAGCTGCCCATTCTCTGCGCCCGCTGCTCCGTCTTTTTTGTCGTAGAAGGAGATAACGGAGCCATCACAAACGGAGCCAATATGCGCTCCTTGGTGTATGACTCGACGTGTCTCCGAATCTATTGACAACCCTGCTTCTTCCATGGCCTCTCTGCGCAACGTCACATAGGCGTCGTTGTTATCGCCACATTCCATGCTACCGGCAACGGGCTGATCCAACATCCCCGCGTATGACACGTTCATTGTTCTTTTGGCAACCCAAATCCGCATCGTGCCCTTTCCGCCGTCAGGCTCTACGGTGTAGATGTTCATGTGGGCACCAGCGGTCAGGATCCCGAAGACTCCACGCAGGGGAGACGGGACTTTGAATCCAGACAAGTAAGCATGAACGTTTCGCACAGGATGATACTCTGCGATCGATTTACGATCCCAGAGGTCGACCCACGCCCGAAGACCGTCAATCTTGTCCATGTTTTGCCGGCAAAGGGCGATGAATTCTCGTTGTGAGGCCTCGACAATGCTTTCGCCATCAGGGCATTGCGGTGCCAAGGACACGATACGGCTGCTTTCGTCTGCTTTGAATGCAGTACGTTCCCAGGCCATCAAAGCCACAAATGCTGGGAGCATGTACCCGAGGGGAGCGTCGTTGCCCTTGACTCGAAATTGGTATAGCGAGGTAACGTCTTGCTGAAGCTTGTTGCATCGTCGTATCACATCATAGAACGGAGATTTGTGCTCTGTGTCCAGAACAACTGTAGTATGGTTGACCATTGTGCAGCCCATGAACACTCTTGGCAGAAACGGACTGCGTTTTTGTGAACAGCAGCAAACAGGTGTCGTGGTCGTCATATTCGCAAACGTGAGCTCTGTAGAAGAACTTCAAATGGTGAAAAAGGGGAAAGAAAGGGGTGCTCACAATGCGCAAGTGCCATCTGATGATCATGACGCGAGCGGCTCTTTCTGCCCTTTATCCGAGCCAGTACCCGATCCCCGCGTGGCGGACGCACGAGACAAGCAGTACGAGATACGAGGGGTTCCGACGCGTCATGGAGCCGACGCTCTCACACCGAAGTGCCGCAAAAGGACGAGGCAGGTGCAATGGAATACTTTGCCGAGTATCGACGAACCTTTCAGGTGAATGAGGTCGGCATAGCCACTCGAACCGTCGCCGTATGCGCACGGGACCTGCGATTCGGGTCAGTATTCCGCGAATAGACCTGCTGTCACCCATGAGAGACAGCAATGCTGATGCCATTGGCCCACATGTCGGCAAGCAAGTTCTCCTGCGATGACACTGTCACCAAGCATGATCAGGATCCATCTTCTCGGGCTTGGGTGTGCTCTGGCCGATGTTACATGTCGTCAAGGAAGATGCGTCACATGCCAGTCAAGCCGCTCGTCGGTGCCACGGCGGCCGAAGTGGTGCAAGCCAAGCCTGAGTCGCCTGGGTCCAATCGGCAATGGAGATAAGTGATGAACAGTTTTTCGAGGCGGGGAAGAGACTATCCATATAGCACCACATTGCCATGATAGTCCGAGATGGTTACATAGTGGCGGGCGATATACGGGATACACTCCTCAAGATCGAGGCCAATTGCGGCCGGTGTCCTGGTAATGCGGGCTTGTTGAACTATAATAAAGGTGTCTTTGTCACTTTGAGCATCCCGGATCGGTGCCATCAGACTTGTGAACGAGGTCTATTCGTGTGTCCGCTTACTGACACGGAGGCGCGTCCCGGAATATCTGAACATGATTCAACGACAGCGCACCGCTCCTCATTTGATCTGGGGTCAAGTCATCTGACACACGCTGCATGAGACAGCTCGAAGTCCACCCGTTTTTTTTCTTGAGGTGGCATCGTCATATCGGCATGGCGGGACAAAAGTCGACAACGGGTGTCACGGGTACTGCGAATAGCCCGGTAAGTCGCCATATGAGCAAATTATGCCGTAATCGGGAAGCTTGCAAACTCGCTCGAGCCGTCTTTGACATGGGGAGACAGGGCTACGTTGATAACGAAAAAAATGGGCGACGGTTTGTTAGGTCGAGGTTTCCTCACCACATCGGGTCCATTCAGCCCAGACATTGCAAACCAATAAGAGGACCACTTTAGCTAAAGTGCTTTCGGCAGGAGTGCTTTCGGCAGGCGGGGGCGAGACTTGCCTCCTGTGGTAAGAAGCTTCGGACAAGATCCCTGGACCCGAGCAAGTAATGCAGAGACTGTTCCGATGTATGTTTCCATGTAAGTGCTCTCTAGAACTTTTGTTTCCAGCACGCGGACTTTTGTGTTCGTTTAAATGCAATTCGAACGCCCCGCGGCCAAGGAATAGCGCATTAAAACCACGCCTTCTGATTATTTGTAGACCAAGCAAAAGAACGCCATATGCTTCAAACACAGCTCCTCAGGATTGACTTTATACCATTAGACGGCGACGTAATCGTAATCTACAATCAACTTGCCGTTCTTGGTCCCCCGCCTTTCTTGAGAATGTGCACCTGTAGGCTGTGCCTTATGATCTCAACACTCTCATTGGTGGATACTGGTTACCTAAGCACCTGGCCCTCGTGCACTCTACATCTTCCTCTGCCCGATCATCAATGGCCGAGATAAGGGTTGTTTAACAGCATCAGCCAGACGATATGTTCGCCGCTCGACAGCGGGCAGCGCGTGCCGCTCGGCATTTGCCGTCGGTAGCTCGAAGTTATGCCTCCGAGGTACATGGTCAGCACAAGGCCGCGGAGGTCAACGAGAGCTTTGGGGTACGCAACGCCATCGAATGCCATATCCACCGATCCCATGGTCCACCAAAAGGAAACTAACCAATGTGTGACGATAGAAAGGATCTGTTGCTACCGTTGCTGTATTCTTTGGAGGCGTGCTTTTCTACCAATTTATACCAAAGAAAGGGGAAGAGTCGGCCGTCACCAACTTCATCAGCAAATATCTCTCAAGAAGGGAGAATTGGGAGGAGATCAACGCCTTGCACACCAAAGCGACGGAGCAGGCCGGTTTCGACCGGAATCTCTTCGAGAATGTCTCCAATAAGCGCAGATACGTCGACGTCGCCTATCCTGAGTAGGTGGCTTCCCTGTAATTTGACCGAGTTGATCGATTACTGCCGTGCCTTGCTGGATACTAACGCAATGCTGCAATAAAGGGCATTCCAATCTCATGCTGCTCGGAATATTCAAGCTGGACAACTGCGGAAATTGGACGACGTTGTGGAGCATTACAGACTGCAACACATCAAGGACGAGGAACGGAAAAGCAAGAAGTTCGCCCAGTGATCAGGGGTGAATATGAGCGCCTGGACGACATCTGACGATTGCGTCTCTACTGGTGTAGAGTATATACCGTGATACATTAAATAAAGCACATTTATCATGAAGCAGATTTGGGTCTACAAATAATTCGGGCCTCAGTCTAGATTATTTGCTGGACGAATTGCCGGCGGCGCAGCAGGTCGTGACGTCTTAGACGGTTTAACGTGATGCGTCTAGTCGCGGACAGGTAAATGATCCGGGCTGCCCTACTGTCCAAAGTTGGGAAGGATGTAGCGTCCATGACGACAGGGTTTACCACAAGCGGAAACTGGACTTTCGGTAATGATGGTTCTCGTTAATAAATTCCAGCCCCTGACACCTTTCGGCTCTCGTGGACAGTGTTCCCATTCGCCGTCTTGAGAGGGACAAAGAGGCATCAGACAATCATGTTGGCGCAAGACCTGCACACCCAGGTAGGTACCAGATATATGTCCTCAAAGTCTTGACTCACGTTAAAAACTAAGAAGACAGCGATGACGCTCCTATTTCGTAGATTTGTGTACAGGACGTCATCGCCAAAAGATCGACAGAGCCCTCGCTGCTCTCCTGTGACCCAATTCCTTTCGCCAGCATAAAATGTCCGTGAATGCAGAAACCGTGCAAGACCACCATCGAAATGACTTGCTTACTTCAGGGGAATGAAACGAGAAGAGTTCGTAGCACCGATACCAGGTCGCCCGTGTTTGACAGGCTTGCTGCAGAGGTGTCAGACTTCAATCGAGAAAACATAATGTTGCAGCCGCGGGTATAAAGACTCATGACGACATACTATGAGATAGAGAACTCTGCCAGGTAGTGACCGACCATCTCGGGCTTAATTTCCACCTGGTTGAACTCCTTTCCAGAGTAGATACCAATGACGCTGCCGATCATTTCGGGAACAACAATCATATCACGCAAATGCGTCTTGACAAGATCGGGCTTCTCGTTGGGCTTGGCCTCTTGCTTTGCTTTGCGGAGCTTCTTGATAAGACCCATTGGTCGGCGCTTCAATCCACGGTTGATCCTGCGACGAGCACGAGCGTGTACGACATCTCGCAACTGCTCAGAGTTGAGATCCAACAGCCTACGTACCAGTTAGTACGCGATGGCTTAGCAAATTTGAAGCGATCCTTGTTACAGATCACCAGCAGTCGTGACAAGTGAGGATTCCGGAGCTGCTCAAACATACTTGTCAAGATCAATTCCTCGGTAGGAGAATTTGCGGAATGCTCTTCTCTTCTTGAGCTCGGCAGCCTCCTCGGCGTTCTGATTAGAGAGTATTCGTTAGCATCCTGCCGGAATACGGTGTCGAGAATCTTTGCGCAGCATTGCCCAAATTTTGCAGTCGCCGCGGGTGGTCGGGACAGGAATGGGAAACGTACGTATTCGTCAGCCATGATCGCGGTGGATTTGCTTTGCAAAATCACCTCTCGATGCTTTATTGATGAGTGAACGTGATGGCCGAGATGGGGTTCGATGGATGGACGAGTCACTTGCGCTTCTACGACTCTGTTCCTTTGCATGGTAAAAATGCATAGGGTTTACGTGCCCTTCCCCACCGTCTCACGTGACCTGCCTCGGCCACACTTCGACTCGGCTGGGGAGGTAATAGTGCTGCGACAAGGCGATGAGCTGATGACAAATCACATGACACAAATCGCTTGTGCTTAGAATCCATCAGTCTTAACACCATGATGCGAAGCACGCCAACGATTCCTTCTGGCAGCAAATTATATTGGCGGTTGTTCTTAAGGCATGAACCGACAGTGCAATCGGTATGATCAATATTTTGAGTGAAGATCGCGGTGGAAATTATTTGCAAGCTGTCAAGCGGGTTTTTACGAATTGCGATTGCCCACGCAATCACGGATCTGAGTGATTTTTCAAAAGGTCTGTAGCAGGCGTGCCGAGCAAGTAGAGTCGGCTTGCAAAATGCTCGCTTGGCATTTCATAATCAACCAAAAATATCTTGTCTCACTTTTCAGAACTCAAAGGATCGTGGTATGCATTCGCGGACGGTTCTGCTTCAATTCATGAGTTTGTTGACAAGACAATGAAAAAGCTGAATCGGTGTTTGGAGGGCACGGGTTCTAGTAATATGATCAATTGTCAACTGTCGGATGCGAACACCGGGCAGATAAAGCCAAGCCCATCGCGATCGCATTCAGCCCACTCGCTGTGCTCTGTTACAAAACGCAGCCTGACGGCGAGAGGGATGCCAACTCAATGCCTCCCAGCTATCAATTTCTTGGCAGCCCTGCCACCAGCAACTGGCTTGCCGCATCGTGAGAGGCTCAACGGTCTCGAAGTATCATTTGGTCTTGCGTTAGCGTATGCGCGCATGCGGGACAGTACGAATTGCTGGTTCAGGACTGTCAATAGCACAAAGTCAATTTGCTGGTGCTTCTTAAACAAGGATGGTACTGAAAAGGAAGGACCAACAGGGGTGCCAACTCGTTCGTTTACTTGCCAAGCATCCTACTTCGTGGGAAGCACTCCTCCCTCCGTAATGGCAGAAAAAGGAAAACACAGGATCGTGCGGTGGATAAGCAGGCAGGGCAAGGGTAATATGGCGTGCTGAGGGCATCGCTGGTACGGTGTACTATTTCCCTGTTTCAAATGCATACTGACGACCACTGTCAGGAAACCAGCACGGAAACCCCCACGACATCCGCGCCTCGAGTTCAGCACAGTTTATGCAAACAAGCCTTGCAAACACGATGTTGGCTCCTGGCTTCTGCCGACTACGGGCACGTCAGAGGGTTAGCTTGCGTCTGACCTGCATAACGAGCCAGACGGCTGGCGAGACGGGCGTGCACTACGGAGTACGTGGCCCTGTACTGGTCTTGGCAAAGTCTCGGCATTGTCCTTCTCACGCCTTTACGAGATGCTGCCAAGCCTTGGAGCTCCAGCGCGCTGCTAATGGCCTTGCAGGATGAACCGGTGCCACCCCAACGATGCCTCATCATGGGCGGCCATACTTAATAGCTTGTGTGGCCGCCGAATTATTGTTCCCGGCCTACTGGCTGTCGAATGTATTTGATCTATCGGCCGGGTGCTGGCTCTCGCCGTGTCTTATGCGAGCTTCATCCAGGACATCGAACACAGCTTGATCTGCAGCAGCGCAGGTTCAGTATCGCACACCATCGTTTGCGCCGTATTCTCTGCGCATTTGGACAAGTTTGAGCAGGACCGTTGCATGACCTGAAGTCCTCCACGGCGATGTTGTTCCAGGAGATGTTTGCGAGCACTTCTTCTTAGAGAAGAACCCGGCAGATTCAAAGCGGGTGTTCTTCGCCGTCTTGCAATCAATCAAGCACGATCGGCCCCTTGGCTTGCAACCTAATAATACTGACGACTGCGAGGCTGACTGACACTCCGGCGACGAAATGTCGTCCATTCAAGCTATACCCGGCTCCATGCCTATTCCTGCTCACCCGACTGCGACCTCAGCCAGTGCTGCTACCATGATATCAAAACTTCAGACAACGACAAGCGCTGCTCTGCCGCCGCTTACGACGCCTTGGAGCAACCCCCTCAGCTGCACCTGGACATACGTCCTTGGTCGCCCGAATGAGACCGCAGCGCATGACGCAGTAGCTTTCCTAGATCTGGCGCCGATACCTGGTGACAAAACACTATCTTGCTATCCAGACGGCATGTTTTCGTATGGCCGGACCGGCGTCTTCAGCCCCGGGACATGTCCAGGTGGATGGACTACCGCCTCAGTCTTGACAAACGCTGGCCCCGTGCAGGAAACCACAACAACGACGGCCATCTGCTGCTCCTAGTAAGGCCTAGCTATCTTAACCATGGTCGCGCACGTTTTGGGACTGACATGAGGCGCCAGTGGTTATACTCTGAGCGGATCGGCGTGTAAACGATCGGTGGCCACTGCTCTGGCGGTACCAATCACTTACGACACAACTGTTGGCACCTACACCGTCCTAACACAATCAACGACGACGTTGTACAGCGCCTTGCTGGCTGTCAGTACAATACAGGTTCTATTTGGGGACGACGACAAGAGACAGCTGGGTATCAGCAGTCTGACGCATCATTCGGGTCAGCCAATGTCGTTAGGTACCCGAATTGGGATCGCGGCTGCTATCGGAGCCTTCATTTTACTTTGTCTCGGCTTGATGTATCTCGTGATCATCAGGAGACGTCGTTCACGGGAGGGTTTGACCAAAAAACGTCTGATGCAAGATCTGAAATCTATGCATCGTCGTGAACCATCGGGGAACGAGCAATTTCACAGTCACATACGAAGCATGTCGGCAAACGAGCCGCCACCATCGTACCACGTCGGTCGAATCAGAAGCAACTTGCCGAGCGGCGACGCGGAACTTGGAACGCTTAGAGCTAGTGAGATCAGAATCTTGCATCAACAGAAGGCTGTCATACAGCAGCGACTGAACGAACTGGAGGACTCAGAGGACTCACGATGCGAGTGTAGTGCTTCCAGATGAAAACCGATGAGCACAGCATCTTCATCTCAGCGGGACCGCTTGCTCTGGCATTTTGAATGCCCATTTCTTCTCGATCTTCCTTTACCCTTTTCTTTGATGACTATTGGGATCTCACGTGGCGTTTGGCGTTTGATCGTGCTGGCGGGGATGCATAACATTTGAACTGATAGATGTTCACTGGGATCTCATGTAGAGAGGACTAGCATGTCGGGGGCGTTCACAAGCCTACCATTCACTCTACCATCATAGAGATGTGATGAGCAACGTATACCATTGAAGCCTTCAGTCAAATAACCAGTCGTGTGAGGAAAGGAAGAATCATGCAGTCGGAAATCTCCGTCTTCCCAATACAACTAGCGCGACCCGGTGCGAACAGACATCAAGCAATGCCAAGGGTCTGGGCACTTTATTTTGGCGCCAATGCCTTATGAAGTGCTGCATGTCCATGACTCCCTACATAGAATGACGCGAACCCAGATTTTCTCAGCACCCATGAGTTGGACATCCTGCATATGCATACAAAGTGTTGATGCCATCATGTGGTGTAGACCTCGCGATTACGACTTTTTCCTCCAGCTTGCTGCCCTTGCGGCACCTCGCTTCTTTGACTTGCCGGGCTGACCCTTCTTGCCCTTGCCAAACTTTAAGTCTCTGGGTCTTCCATCCTTGGACGACGCTCTTCTCCCTTCCAACGCGACATTTGGGGCCGTGTGCCCGCCGTTGATGCCATTGCTCTCAACTTTCTTGCGAAGCATGAACCCACCAGCTCGGCCGAGCAGTTTGCCGGCACGGCCGGACGCGGCTCGCTGATCTGGAGTCATTTTCGGGGCGTACTTTGTGTTGGAAGCCTGGCGATCGGCGAGCTGGGCTTTGATGTTGCTTCGCTCCTGTGCGAGAGCCGTCTTGCGGGGATCCTTGGCTCTGGTGACGCGCAGTATCCGTGGAAGCATCGGTGGGAACTTCTTGCCATTGAGTAGAAGAGCGGCTTCAACATCGTTGCCATCCTGGTATGACACGTCAGTCGGAATGATTTGCATGAAGGATTGCGCGTGTGTGAACTTACGTAGAACTGAACGTAGGCGAATCCTTTGCCCACTCTTGTTTTAGCATCGCGTATAACTCGGACGTTTTCGACCTTGCCGACCTTGCCAAATGTTTGCCAAAGCCCTTCTTCGGCATCGGCGGGAATCTTGGTACGCTTCTTCTCCGTTTTCTCGCCGTCCTTGTTGGTAACAGCTACCGTCTCATCGTCGATGAAGCCAAGATTTCCCACAAACACACACCGCCGATGATCTGTAGCTGCTGGGTGCGCAACGCTGTCCACCCGGATATGCCGACCCAGAATTTCGGTTCCATTGAGCTTAGAAACTACTTGTGTCGCTGCAGCCGAGGTAGAGAAAACAGCGTAGGCGTTGGCTGATTTAGTCGTTTCCTTCATGAGTGACTTGGTTATATAGGCGGCTCTTTTCGGCAATGAATCGGTTGAAAAAGCAACAGAGCGAAAGCGAATAGATTCAAGCTTCGGTGAAGGCGTCTCTTGGGTATTCAAAGCTGACGACAAATGCCCAACTAGAGTCTTCTTTGCAGACTTGGACGTCATGGCCTCGATCGAGATATTGGCGAGAAAGACCGTTCGAGAAGCCTTCTCAAGGTTCGAAACCTCACTGTTGTCGGTCAAGGTCTCGTGAACTGGCGCTTCATCGCTGCTGTCATCGCCGCCCTCTGCGTCCTGCTTCGCAAATTTTGATCGCTTTTCTGAAGGTTGCCCTGTCTCTTGTCTGATCAATCCGGCAAAGTAGTTACCTTCGAGGTTGTCATTGTCGTCATTTCTTTTCCGTTTGCCTTGTCGACGAGACTGTCTGGCTTCAGCGTTTTCTTTCTTTTGATCTTCGGCATGAGTAACGGAGACAGCGTCTTCTCCGTTTTCGTCGACATTGTCCTCGCCATCATTACTTGATAGCTCCTTTTGCTTCTGGAATCCTTCCTCGTCTTCGTCTTCATCTGCGTCTTGATAGCTCAGCTCGTCGCTGAGCTCCGACAGCACCTCGTCGTCACCTTCTGGCTCAGATTCGCCGTCAAGCCCGGCATCTTTGATCTGCGTAGGCGCATGACGACTTGTTCTGGTCGATGGACCGGCGTATCGTAGCTTTGAAGGAGCCTGTACGGGACCAGCCTGCGATGTGTCAATGGAAGCCAATCATGAAGTAAGGCAAAAAAATGATGACCTACACTGCTGGCAAAGAGAGCATCGAGGGTGGGGTCGATAGCCTTGGATGAGGCAGTCAATTTTGTCGCGCTGGCTCTTGCAGATCAGCTTTTTGCAATCGAAAAATGGCGATAAAATTGACGTACCTTTTGGCCATGGCAGGCGCAATGGCAAAACGCATTACCTACCTTATCAGCCGTTGGGCGGCGCGAGTGGGTTAACAAGATTTCTCTCCAAAAAAAAAAAATCCGGGCCCGGAAGAATGCGTCATTGGTCTCGCGGGCAGTCCTCGGCTCGCATAAGTCATAACTATCTGCATCTGCCGAAGATTGACCGCCCTGGTTGCGCCCGTTGGCTCTGCTTTGACGGTTTTGTTCGGCGTTTGGCTAGCTCGAACGCGGAAAGGCAATCCGGCTCAGCCCACCCACAGAGCAGAAGAAAGGCGGAACTGTGACAGACGCCGATTCTGCGCGCAACGACCCTCCCCCTCGCTTCGCTTGCTATGCTTCTCCGACCACATCTGCTCTGTATACCACCGCTCACCGACCGTCTCACTTCAACTGCATTCTCTTACTCGGTTGTTGTGTTCAAGGGCTTCCGGATCGGGCTGGCTCCATCTTTGAACGAGCAATCGCCATCGTAGCTGCCACAAGCCAGCTTCTGCCCTTTAGCTGTCTTCCCAGCCGTGGGCGACAGCACCACATTGACGCTCGCAGGGTCGAGCGTCTACCCAACTCCACCGCAGAGGGCGCAATTTTGTTGTCCTTACGTTGGACAACTACTGAGGGCCGGCTGCTGACGCGGTCGAACTAGCTCCTCGCCGACTCCGAGAAAAGCTATGGCTGCTACAGCGCCCGCGAGCGGCATATTGACTCTCTCGGGAACCGGTGAAGTTGATCTTGAAGATAGCAATGTGTCGAGTCCCTTGAGCGAGTTTGAGGACGGCGATGCGCACGATGACGACATTAAACACATGCGAATCGACGGCCGTCACGAGGAAGCTGAGGACTCGAGCTTGAGCGTGGACGGACGACCGGAAGACTTCAAGAAGCACCACCGTTCTGAATCTGAAAGTGCACTTTCAGATGCTGGTTCCGATCAGCATTCAGATGCCAATGACACGGAAGCCGAAACAGAGAGACTGTACGATTCGCCCAAACATCGAAGGCAGCAGAGCGCCATCGCTGATGGTTTCAGTGATGGTCAAGTATTTGAGCACACACCTAGCAAGCTGCGAAATGCCAGCAGACCAGTCGATGATGGCGCCACTTCCAGCGACGACAAATCGATAGCGTCTCTGGACAATTCTCCCACCAGGCCTCCCATCGGTGGCGACGGAGGCATCGAAGAAGAGAGAAGACACCTGCAAGAACGAAAGCGGAAGCGGTCGCCCAGGGCAAATCCTTCAGAATCTGAACAGCCGCTTAGAAAGCGACTAAACTCTGAGGGCGGCGTCGAGCGTGACGAACCTGACGAACCTGTCGACACGCCCCTGAACGACGATGATCTCCCCATGAGACACTCACAGAACGGCAATCAGCAGAGCGTCGAAGATCCTGGCGTGTCGATTACAGAAGTGGTTACACTTACGAAAGGCGAAACTCGCAGAAAAGAGGTTCGGACAATAGAGAAAGTGACACGCAATGGCAGCAAGGAGAGAAGCGCTCGCTCAGACATGGGCTCCCCTGTTGAGACGCCACGACAAGCCACAAATGACGAGCAATCAGAATCAGCAGACGAAGAAGAAGCCAAACAAAAAACAAATGACGCTGAGGGCACTGCCGATGAACAAGACGCTGCGACAAAGAGCATAGAGGAAGGTATGTCGTTGAGCAGGTCATCGTCAGCGTTTACCTGTTCTGTGCTGATTGTACCTGATCACGTCACAGCCGAGAGAAAAGATGCCGCGTTCAAAGACTGGACTCATATCGAAGAAATGTTTGGAATCTTCAGACATAGGTTCGTCGTCGTGCGCATTTCACCGCCGACGTTAGCTGACATTCATATCCAGACTATATAAGGATCGGATAGAGAAACTGGAAGAAGAGGAACAATCGCTGGTGGCTGAAGTGCCAACGCACCCCGAGTATCTCAACATGAAGCAATGTATCGACGACAGGCTCGAGCGAAAACTGCAGGAAACAGATACGGAATTCACTTATCGATTGAAAGCACTCGATCGCCGGGCTATTGCCGTGCGGGCACAGGTCTGGAGTCAATTCTTCCAGTCGGCGCGCGAACGACGGGAAGAAGCCTTGGAGTCACTCAATCAGCAATGGTACGAGGTTCAGACAGCTCGAAGGAGTGCACACAGTCTTCCAGACTATGGTCTTTTATTCCCCAAAGATCAGATACAGCGTGTCCGAAATGCCATTGCGTACAACACTGAGGTATCGACACTTGCTGGTCTGGCCAAATATGAAGGCTTTCCCGCTGGTCCAGATCTGCGGGGCGCCTCTACTGCCGAGGCCGAGGCCGACCTCAGTGCCATTGAAGTGAGTTCTAATCTTGAAGCTGTCCCCGGCCAGTAGCTTGATAAGACTGATCTGACTTTCATCTGCTCTACAGGCAGTACGCCGCGGCCGCCAGAAAACAGTGGTGCCGATCCGGGATGATTACTCCAACCCTGCCTTCACTCGCCTGGGTCCTGCAGGAGAGCAATTTATCAAAGACACACCATGGGCCAATCCACATCACTCTGCACATAAAGTTCTGCACCAAGCAACAGACTTCACTTCTACTATACCATCGAATCCACCCACTAGTGGTCCGGTCCCTTCTACCTCAGGAGACACGAAATCGTCCGTCACTAGCAATCAGACACCGTCGGCGCTTGAGAGCCGCATCTCCGAATCGCCAGAACTATCGAGATCCATCCTGAACCCTGCTGCCCGTCAGATGAAGCGAGTCTCCAGCATACCCAACATTGGAAGAGGGCACAAGGCTGCAGCTGCGTGAAATATTATCGAGGTCTCCCTTGTATCTTGTATCTTGCAAGACCCTCTCACTTGTTTCAACTTCAATTTTCACCTCCGATCCGGAGAAGTACATATGTATGATACCCATGAAAAAGCGAACGTTTCAGTTTGGCACATACGATGGCGTCCTTTTGTTGGCACATAATACGAGAACCAGGAAACGGTCCAAATACGTATATTGGCGAGAAGCGGGCATGAGTCTGAAAGTAGTACACAGCAGCCTTCAAATAGCGAATGGTGGCGAATAATGATTTGTAATTCAATGAGTTTCCAAACAGGAAGACGGACTTGCCCTATCGATTGGACGTTCGGTTCAAGTAGGCTTCTCAGCTCCTCTTTATTGTACAAAGTATAGTTTGAGCACGATGGGTGGTACTGTTTATGAGTGATCAAAAGAATCAGATGTTTCTGGCTCGCATTTCTTGTTGTCAATTACAATACCCAACTGCTCGTTGTACAAGCTCGAGCAGGCTTCGTGACTCGCCCTTTACCTGCTCTTCAGGTTTAAACGAATTTGTTGGAGACCTGAGGTTGAGGCCTCTCAAGTGATGGATTACTTCCTCATTTCGGGGTTTCTCTCGATCACTTCGAACTCGGCTGCTTTTGAGGAACTTCGGGTACTTTGACATCGCTGAAGTCGTCTTGGCCGACAGCTTTCAGGGTATACCAGTCTATACAACACAAGTCAGGAAATGTTTGGTGCCAAACCTAGCAAGACTATGTTCATACATATGCCCCCGACCACAACAAGTAAACCGAGGCCAGTCGCCGCATTCTTGAACAAATACGGTCGACGAGCACGAATCAACGCTGGACCCTGTCGGAATCTCCGGTCGTAGTATGTTGATTGTGAACTTGCGAGAGTGAACCATGATCAGTTTGATACTCCGGACACCAGATGGATTTTTCTAAGTTACCTACTTCGCCATCTCGACAAAGCAACAACCTTCATGAGCCGGCGTCTGGCTAAGGAATGATTTGACTGCTCTGCAGAAGCAGCTCGGGGCAGGCTAATGTGAGGCACTAGAAGCCTAATTACTGACTGCCAGCGGCGCCATCGAACGTCAATACAAAGGTGTGTTGCAGTCGAGGTCACGCAGAGTGCTTTAATGTTTTCGGTTAATCATCGGCAAACGCGCGCTGACGTATGAAAAGCAGGGCAGCCATGACGGGACGGCACATCTTACACGGTGCCTCGTTATTTGCGCGAGGAAGTGAGAGAGAAGTATTGATGATCAGATGATAGCTTCAGTTATGTTTAGATCAAGTGTTTGTTCGTACAGAATACATTAAGGTGCTCACGATGTTCTGATACATTGTCTTTTATTAGGCGGTTCACCTTAATTCAATCCTTGAAGATTTGGCTACTCAATTGAAGACCCACAATGCGCGTGTTGACTTTGGCGGCCAAAATCCCGACCATAAAACCTGGATTGACAGTTCCGTAAAGTACCAAGCACAGCCGTGTTGATCAAAGCGTACCTTCGACTCATCCATCACCGTCGCGCTTCGGCTCTACGTTGCTTAGATCTCTACTACGACGGGTTAGTTTGACTTGTGCATAGCGAGTCGGCACGTGCGAGTTAATCAGCTCGCGAGGGCTTGCGAAATGATCGCGTGACGATCAATTCGGCATTTCCAGCCTGAGAGCCTCAGGGCGATAACGCACCACTCGAAACATAGCTTGCGGGAGGCTACGAACCCATAGCGCCTCTCTCCTTGCATTACTGCACACGGCCTGTACAAAAGAGACGAACAGTCTCTTAGCTGTGGTCTGCCATCTTGGTGTCGACCGCAAAGCAAAGATAGCCACGTCGCCGCCATTGCGAATTCAACATGAGCTCAGATCTCTCCGTACCGAATCAGATTCGTCAGCTCAACGACGCACGCAAGCTCGTTCTCAGCGATGTGCAATACTACCAGAGTGTCGTGCGCGGTCTGCTCCCACTCATCGGACCCAATGCGCCGATCGAATTGCGACGATGGGGAGCCGAGTTCTTGTGCGAGGCCTTTTCGACGCCTGCCCTGCCCAACAGCGAAAAGGAGACAATGCAGCTATATGTGCTTGCAACGATAGAATCTCTTTTGAACGAGAGAGAAGATCCTCAGGTGCTACGGAGCATAATACAGACCGCCGCGAGCATTTATCCACTTGCCATCAGATGGATGTAAGGAGGCCTTGTTTCCTACAGAGGACTCGACAGGAGCACGGTCATCGCGGAATATGTATGGACGCATGCTGATGAATTCAAAATAGAATTAATAACGGATACGATACAGTGACTTGGGACAAAATGCTAAGCATCAAGCAAACGATATTGCGCCTATGGGAAGCTACAATCCCCTCGGTACGAATTAGTTGCATTAAATTCGCCCAAAGAGTTGTCCTGGCACAGACGGTCTCTTCAGGAGCAGAGTATAGAGTATGACGAGCGGCTCAACGGTTCCCCTGACGTAAGACTAACACAGACTAGCATGCCGGCACTCTGGATGTCTCCTTGGATAAGGTGCCACCGAATCATCAGTCCCTGGACCCCAGAAATCTCGAGGCTGAAGCATCAGGCCTCCTCGATTGCATGCTGACAGTTTTACAAGAGAGCACGTAAGTGTCCTTGGTGCTCTTGTCACTGCACTCAAAGCTAACGCAAAAAAATAATCCAGAGACGCCTTACTCGTTGACGCAACGCTCAACTGCCTGTCAATTCTAGTACGAACGCGACCTGGAACGTCGGGAAGAATTTTAAATGCTTTGCTTAGCTTCAATCCTCTACAGTTGGCCAATTCGCCTTTAACGCCAAGGAGTAGGGTGATGATAAAATCCATGGAGAAGACGGCACGATTACTCTTGATACACCTAACCAAAAGAGATCCGCACAATTCCATTGTGCCACGAATACACCAACATGTCGAGCGCAATATGCGCACCGTCATGGAGGTGTTGGATGACGCAGGGAAAAAACGATCCTTGGAAGTCCAACAACACGACGCCCAAGACGCCAAAAGACAAAAAGTCATTGAGACTCATGCGCCAAGGATTCCTCCCCTTGGACCCGCACCGCATAGCCTGGCCGACGTCTTCACGCTCGTGGCACATGCCGGCTTGAAGTCGTTTGACCTCTCACAAGTGCAACCCGCCCTGCTCGCCAAGGTGGCCGTGATGGTATTGTCGCGCGTCGACGCACAATTGCTAGCCAAGGCAGTCGATGGTGTGCGGGGAAGGCTCGAGACTTTGACGGAAACGCCCGCGCCTGATGTTAACCCCAATACTGCACCACTTGGTGTGGATGATGACGATGATGACTACGAACCCGACTTCTATCAGGCTGAAGATGCGGAGCAATTATTGAACAAGCTGGATGGCTCTGCGTCCAGTATCCCAGAACTCGCTGCTCTAGATAACAAGCTTGCTTTGCCCTCCTTCAGCTTGCCTCAACCTTCTCAAATCACACCGGACGTCGCAATTGCTGCCGGAAGCGGTACCGTTTCCAAGGTCCTGGAAATGATGAAGTCACTAGATGAGCCCGCAGCCAAGAAGACCAAGGCCGGTTTCGTACGGTTGGCGGCTAGCTCAGGAAGTAGAGAGGCTTGGATGACGATTTTGACCCGGCTTGCCACGCGCTCTACGATAATTCCCGATGAAACCAAGGTGAAGGGCGAAGATGAAGATTCACATCGACATTCGACGCTAGGGAACAATATTCGAGAAGTACTGTATAATTATATCATGGAAGACTTTCGCAAACATATCGATGTAGCGGTGTCATGGCTCTGCGAGGAATGGTACAACGACAAGATGCAGGCAGGCATGGACGTCGAATCTGCTCAGTACTACGAGAAGACGGTCTTGAAACTCATCGATGGCTTTCTGCCATACTTGCACCCGCAAGACAAGGTTTTGACGCGATTTTTGAGCGAGATACCTGAACTGAACCGCGCGATGCTCTCTCGCGTCAAAGACATGTGTCGCGACCCCAGCGTTACGCAACTGGCGCTGACCAGTTTGTTATACTTGGTCATAATGCGACCTCCTGTGAGGGAGATGGCATTGGACGCGGTTCAGGACATCTGGTCAGAATGTGAGTGCTTGCTCCATCCGCATCAATAGCCCACTTGGAATATCTCGGCCGGTTGCTAACAGATCATGTACAGTTGAGGATTCCAGACCGATGGCTTCGAAGTATTTGTCCAAATATCGTCCTGGATTCGTGGAGGCTGCCGAGGCCGAGGAAACCGAAAACAAAGCCAGCGTGATCAGGTCTGGAGAAGCTATTGCGACTTGAATGTGTCGACGCATCCCTGGCGGATGGTACGACATATACATTTGCTACTCTCTTGTATCATACTCGTCATTCAGTCCTTGGCTGAGCAGCCGCGGAGATGACTGGCGATTTCTTGCCATGGCAAAGAGCGAAAGAAACAGGTCCGACGAAGGCATTCATCTGGCGTTTATTCTACGGGGGGCGGCATGCAGGCTTTGAGGAGTTCAGGGAAGTGTTCCACATGAATGTAGCCAATGCTTCGTGGTAGGGCGGGTGGTTGGGTCAAGACCGGTCGAAGACGAAGGGCGAGTCTTCGCTCAGCATGAGTATCATGTGAGGAGGCAATTGAAGTAGTTTCGATGAGATGGGGCATGTTCTTGTCATCCCGAGCTTGTTGTGAAGGCTTGCTCGAAGGTCTAGCAAGGCCGATCCTTTTTCGCAGTCCAATGCAGTCAAGGGTCTGCATAAGGCGAGTATGGAATGATTGCTCGTCGCGGTGCTCCTGATTGAAGTGATGGCATCTAATTGCACAGGGGCATAAACCGCAGGAACGTGCGCGCGATCTGTTATTTACAACGATGCTATTGTTTCATTAGCAAGTGAGGACGGCTCGTGCGTGCACGATGGTGAACGGTCGGGGATTCATCTAGAAAATGCCTCGGAACGAATCAGACCGTGATTGGTCACTACATCATAAGTGTGAGGCAAGAAAGAAGACATCTTCTTTTCGCTGAAGACATGACGATGCGCCCCCTTGCATCGCCCGCCTTGCATGCCACGCCGTAGGACGGACCCCTTTTTTATTTATTTATTTATGATTTCTTTTTTTCTTCTCTCCAGGAAAAGCTTGGAGGTGCGTGCGGGAGCTGCTGCGCGGGAGTCCCTGATGGATGCGTGTGAAAACGGAAAGAGGAAGAAGAGAGAAAACGGACGACATGGACCAATCCCTGGTAAATGAATTGATGGGTTGATTGGCTGCGCGTGTTCCTCAGAAATGTAGCATGACGGCTACTGTTACAGTGTTCCATGCATTGGGCCCCCCCCCGGTCCTGGGTAATTAATCAAAATTCGTCGTGGCGGACGCGACAGACGGCCTTCTTACGTGGGGAAGAGGGATTCGTGTGTGGACGAGGGCGGCCGTGTGTCATGCACCCAAGCACCCTTCTTTTACTCATTCCATTCCAGGCGTCAGTCCGGTGGCCGGGATGCGGCCAGGAAGCACTCGCCCGCCGACTAGAGCTCGTTTCTCCTAAGCGGGAGGCAATTGAGCTTGGACTCTTGCTGTTCAGTTGTTCCATCGTCTCGTCTTAAAATTCTGTGACTGCAATTGGCAGGGCCAAAGAGAGCAAGGAGAGGTGAAGAGCGAGAAAAGAGTGCTCCGTAATAGGACATGGCTCCATGCTGCATCAGACCCCACACTCGCCTTGACCCATCTCATCTGCCAATAATAACATTTCAGCATTTCGGGTTGACTTGTTTGCCGCTGATTTATTACTCCCGTCATGTTCATGTCTGACTTGGCAATTGAGGGACAGACAAGACGAAAAGGGTATGCGAAAAGGTTTGAAAGAGAAGCACGTCCAGGCACAGCCAGATGAAGAGACATCTGGTCGGCCGTGAAACGACATGCCCCGGAATCGCCTGCAGAAACGTGACTTCTCCATACACAGGGACGCCCCCCACGCCCACGGTATGAGACCCCTTGCCCTTCCAAGAAACTCTACCCTTTCACCACCCTCAACGTGTTCCTGCTGCAGTTCGTCACTGCTGCCGTGACCATCTTGTCTGTCACAACAACAACACAGATTCGGGGAGCACAGCTTGTCTTCTCGCGTCGCTAATTCATGACTACTCAGCCTCGAAGCAGCACCCTTCGCATCGAAAAGAGCTCAATGCTCTTCCGGCAAACACGTTGACGCCAGCCTCGACTGGCGCCATGAATACTATGACGGCACCTCGTCCAGCTCCTCCGCACAGCGTAAGCAAACACGTTCTACCGCGGTCTGCCACGATTCGCAGCGTCCCGAGTCTCGACGGCTCCGAGTCCAACCCGGACAGCAAGCGCAGTGCCTTTTCGAGCAGCGTCAATTCTACCGACAGTGCCGCTACCGCTTCCGAGTCCGGTCAACACGGCAGACCCTCTTCGACGGCGGCGTCCAAACAAGATATGGGCACGGAACTGGCCGTGACGTCCAAGAAATGGAGTGGCAACGGTGTGCGAGCTGTGGAAGCGCCTCTGCCACATGACACGTCGGCGCTCTCAGACGATGCGGACCACGGGCAATGGGACTCGACGATTGGCAAAGCTGGCCTGGGAAAGACGGGCCGCGTCATCAACAAGCTGGTTAGCGACAACGACGCCCTGAAACGTGATATTCGAATTGAACGGTTGCGGGCCGAAGAGGCCAAGCAGGCTGCCAAGCTGATCGAAGACAAGATGGAACGCATGGTGAGCGACTACGAAGGACGTTTGCTGGAAGCCAATGTGACCAAGACGCTTCTGGCTCGGAAAGAGCGGCAAGTCGAGTCCTTGACGGCCGCCGTGGAAGTCGAGAAGTCAAGGATGCTGGCCGCCCAGCGGAGCGAGAAAAGTTGGAAAGACGAGCTCGACAAGATCAAGAGCGACAGTACAATCCGGGTGGAAGAAGCAACGAGCTATGCGCAGTTGATGGAAGGCCGGTACAATGCCATTTCGTCTCATTGGCGGGATCAGGGCGAAGAGGTCAAGAAGACGGTGTCGGCTTTACGTGGAGAAATCAGCACCATCGTCGACGAGCGAAGATCCGATGACGACAAAATCACAACATTGCGGGACTTGTGCGAGCAACAGGACAGCAACATCAAGGAACTGAGACGTGAGAAGGAGGAAATAGCCCGCCTCTTTGACGAATACAAGAGAACGCAGGAGGAGGGTCTCAGAGACATCAAAGTGAGCGCGAGACGGAGGCAGGAAGAACAAGAATTGCAACTCAGAGAAGCGAAAGAAACTTTGCACAAACTCAAATGGGCTCTCAACGTCAAGGAGAATGTCAAGGACGCGCAATGAGCGGCTGCTGAATGACGTGTTCGCTTTCGAGAATTTCCCACCACTAACTGCCATCATCAGGTACATTTTGGGCCATCTGGGTCAGCCAGATGCTCGACCTCTCTCACATTTGGATGACTTTTGTATCTCGGCCTTGTTTTTATTGGGGGCTTTGTCCCGCGACGAGCGCCGCCAGATTTTTTGCGCAGCTGCTCGACTACACGATTTGTAAAGCATTTCATTTGTAACCGATCACATACAAAGCCGTGTCGGCCGCATGACTGAAAAGATGCGGCACTTTTGCATTGGAAGCACAAGGCAATGACTAATCATGAGGCGCATGGAGTTGTTGTGTTTTTCTTTCTTGCGAGCATTCTCATTCTTTGCGGACCAGCCTCTGATCTTTTGGTCTGCTCGTGCCGGTTCAACCTCACGTCAATCTGATCCCGGCAAGGTACTATTTTTACGTCTCATTGTTTGAAGCAACCCTCCCGGCAGGGGTAAAGCGAGGGTTCAGACGAAGAAGTCATCCCGAGAAGGAAAGGAGGGAAAAAACAGAAAGGAGAAGGAAACGAGTTTACGAAGGTGGAGGAGAGATTCGTTGGCCCCCTGTCTGCCGCTCAGCCTGTTTCGCGAATATTGTCTGTCAAGGACGGCCTGATACCCTTGTTCTCTCTAATAAACACTTGAAGAGGACGTTGCGCCTTCCCAGACCACTTGTGTGAACGGCTGCCCAAACGCCTAGTGTGACAACAAGCCCTGTTTGTGAGAAGTCGCGCTGGAAACGCCTCCCGTGGCGTGATGGGAGGGAGAATGTGGTGTGAGAGATGTGCAGGTGCTCAAGGCAGGCTGCCAGCGAAGGGCAAGGCTGACGAGGCATGCCATCAAATCAACTATAAGATGTTTTCATGTGAAGGCAAGCACGGTGAGTTGTGGAAAGCGAGCTTGGGAAAGGCACATGGTGGCAATTCTCCATGCTGTCAGACGTCCTGTTGTCTGTGGCCACAGGCACTGGGAGCAAAATCTCGCCGAAGAGCTAGCCGATGCAACCACAGATTGGGAGCAATGGCAACGGTCTTGAGACAGAATGCCGGACCAGTGACTGAAGTGAGATTCGGCGTGACGTGACGTGACTTTTGTCGTCCGATTGCATGTAATGTTGCTTTATAGGAATTGATTCTGGTCAGCATACCTGTACATAAAGTAAGTACATATGTACATATATCATGGTGACTTTCATAATACGGCGGCGACGGCATTTGTCATTGCCAGCTCCTTGGGGGCGGGCGGGGGCCCGGAGCGACCAGTCGCATTCGCTGGGCGGCCTAGAAGGCAAGGGCCTAGACACAACCGTCAGGGTCGTTTCGCGTCTCTGGTCCCCTATAGGCAGTCGAGAGCTGGCGCCCGAAGCCAATGTTCTTAGTGCCCAGGCCGGCGCCAGAGCACCTGAAGCGTCAGGCCCAACTCAACAGCCAGGAGCCCTCCCTCCCGGGCGTGCGTCCAGTCGTTTATTTTACCCTCGTGCTCCCCTCCACCAACTCCTTTCACGGCCCTCATCGGCTTGTGTCGTTGGTGATTTGAGCAAACCGTCGGCACAGGATCCAGCTCACCTGCGACGAAATGGGTCTCGGGATTCTCGAGGCACGCGGCCGAGACGCAGTCCCAGGTACGTGCGTGGCTTCCTTCATATGAGGGCTGGCCGGGATGGCAGCCGAGCCTCTCCACTGTTGCGTGTGGGGGGAAGGAAGGAATGACCCTGACTCGTCGTCCCTCACAGGCACAACGCGATACTTCAACGATTCAGCTCGTCCGCTGGAAAGTGCGGGCCAGAAGGAGAACCTGAAATGCGATGGAAACATCATTCTCGTAGGTTTTGATGATGGCGTGTCTCGAGCTGGGCGGAGCGTGGCTGACGCATCGTCCTCGGGACTTGGCATCACATTCAGGTCCCTCAACCCTCTGATGATCCCAACGATCCGCTCAACTGGCCGTTATGGAAGAGGGATCTCATCACCTTTGTCCTCTGCTTTGCCGCCGTGCTGGCCACTGCCCTGGGGTCCATCTTGGCCTCCAACACGCTCGTCATCTCTGCCTTCTACAGGGCCACCATTTCCAACACGGCCTCCCTGACCGGTTACTATCTCCTCGGAGCCGGCTGCGCCGCCGTCTTCTTTGTTCCTTCTGGCCGAATATGGGGCAAACGGCACTTGTTCCTGCTGGGCCTCTTCTTCGTCATCTTTTCCAGCATCTGGGGCGGGGCGAGCGGTCACTTCAACTCGCCTCAGCTGGGCTTTGGCCGCACCCACGAGCAGCAGGTCTTCTACAACAGCTTCGCCGCCGCTCGAGCCTTCCAAGGCGTCGGTACGGCCCCCTTTGAGAGTCTGCTCAATGCTGCCGTGGGGGATCTGTACTGCGTTCATCAACGCGGCATACGCATGGCCTTTACGAATCTTGCCGTTTTCGGGGGAGCCTTCTTCACACCAGTCGTCGTCGGCAAGATCACGCACACTATCGGCTGGCAATGGAGCTTCTACCTCGTGGCCATCTTCTCCTTCTTGACCTTTCCAGCCGTCTTTCTGTTCTGTCCTGAGACTGCGTACCGACGCGAGTCGAGACTGAATCTCGACGGCACTGTCGTGGACGAGAAGCTTTCGAACGCCTCCATCGACTCCTCTTCCGCCGCCGCCGCCGCCGCCCCTACTGACGCCGATGAGCCTCGGCCTTCTCCTGGATTCGTTCTGTTTCCCAGATCGTCAGCCATGCAGCCCATCGGAGACGCAAACACGCCAAAGAAGACGTTTACTGAATCGCTATCGCTTTTCGATGGCAGAAAGACCCACGAGCGCTATTGGGTTCTTCTGTTCCGGCCGTTTCCTCTGGTCCTGAACCCAGCCTTTGTTTGGAGCTGCCTCATCCAGGGCACCATGATCGGCTGGACCATTTTCATCGGTGTCATCATGGCCGTGATTTTCATCGGACCTCCGTTCTTCTGGGGGGAGGAAAAGGCAGGGTACACGTACGCGGCGCCGTTTGGCGGCGCCGTCATAGGCTTTCTCGTGTCCGGTCTCCTGGCGGACACGACGGCCGGGTTCCTGACAAGACGTAACAAGGGCATCTATGAGCCCGAGTTCCGTCTTTTCCTGGTCATTCCCATGATGATCGCTGCTGCAATCGGGCTGTACGGCTTTGGCGTCACGTCGGATCGTCTCCTGAGCGGCGCCTACTCAGTCGCTGTTCCCCTGGTCTTCTTCGCCTTCGAAGTCGGTGGCATGGTCATCGGCAGCGTAGCCAGCTCTCTCTACATCGTCGATGCTTACCGTAAGTTCTTGCCATCCGCGGCCTTTCCCGCTACAATGCTGCTGGGGAGTGAGGGCTCTCTCTGACGTGACGTAACGGAACAGGCGACTTGACCATCGAGGGCTTCACCCTCATGATCATCTTCAAGAACATCTTCAGCTTCATCCTGACCTTTTACGCCTATGAGTGGATCATAGGCGGTGGCTTCCAGACCGTGTTCCTCATTGTCGCTTCGATCCAGATGGGCATTTGCCTGCTGACTGTACCTCTCTGTAAGTTGCCCTCGTTCATGCCCCTCCACGCTGTTGGGGTTGCTGGTGTTCACTGGGTATGCTGCTGACTTTCTGGACTGGCAGACTTCTTCGGCAAGCGCATCAGGGCCTTTTACGCAAAGAATGATTTGCTTGCCTTGACACATCTCCGGTGATGCAAGGGCGCGCGCACAGTTGAACTGTCACGGCATAATATTGTACTGGTTTGCTTCATGTTCTGTACCTTGTTTCTTCCACCGGGAGTGGAAAGCTTTTACTGAAGACGTGTGCTGTGCGTGATTGGGACATTTCGCCAGCTTCTAGGACACGAGAATGTGAAATATACTGTTTGCATAAACTATGTGTTTCGTTTCAATTCCCTCCTTATTACAGCTGCAAAGTAACAATTGGCCCTACCTCGGTGGATGATCTTCGTGCGAAAGCCCGAGTTGCACCGTACAGGGACACTTGTACCCTTTAATCGATATTCGACGGGCAACGCTCGTATACTCAGACTCCTGTCCATCCCCATGTGCAAAACATACACGACTCAACCACTCGGGCGTTTGATCCCTTCCACGGCAGTCTCTTCATTGATCCTTCACATCACCTGCTTCTGACTCGGATGCAGCCCTTGTCCTCGGCCTCTTCACAAGGCGAAGCCCGCCAAGCAACATGATGGCGGCTTGGATGCCCAGTATGACGACAATGGTGACGAGTGCGCCGATGACGCCAGCGACGGGCCGTGAGACGCCGTGACTGGAATTCGTGTCAGCCTGCGGAGAAGCGCCGTCGGCATTGGCGCCAGCGGCACAGGAGCCGGTGGTGCTACCGCATAGCTGACACCAATGCTGGGTGCTGCTGACGGCAAACGGAGCCATGCCGGCCTTGAAGTCATTCCACGATAGAGACGTCTTGTCCTGACCAAATAGGGCGAATTGTTTCAGCTCGTTTTGGGCGGTAGTCCCATTGGCGAAGAGGAAGCGCACATTGATGTCGTCGGAGCTAGGCTTGGCGGCCGTGCTGGTGGTGTACAGCTCAAACGTCATGGAGGAGGCGTAATTGCAAATGCCGTAGAAATCAGGGCTCGCGCGGGGCAGTTGGGCGAGGCCAAAGAAGGCCATGAAAGTGCCATAGGCCCCGAACTGGGTGTTGAATTTTGCGGCGTTCTTGGAACCATCGACGATGGCTTGCAATGAGTCAATGACCTGACCGGCCAGAACTGAGCCGGCAATAGCGCGGACGGGCTCGCTGGCGTTGTATGCGAGGTTCCATTCGTGGGCAGAAGCGAGGTTGTAGAGGCGTGAGGAAGTGTCCTTATCGATCAGGTCGCCTGATGGAATGGATGCATTGTGAATTTTAGCCACGTTGATGTAGTCAAATACTGATGGCAAGAGATTAGCTCAATGTTTGTTGGCAGGCCGGGCCAGCTTCGGGCCATGCTGTCAATGGTTTCGCAAATTTTCCAGTCTCCAAGGGGATTTATGGAGGGTAAGAAGAATCCGCTCGTCACTTACTTGTATAGCCATTTTGGTAAGTGGCCTTGCTTGCATCATATGTCGAGTTGATAACAGGAAGCAATCGCTGATAGAAATCTTTGGTATCGTCATATGTCTTCTTGTAGTCGGCAGAGTTAAAGTAGCTGTTGGAACTGGCAACACCCTTATCGCATCCTGTTGAACCTTGAAGCCAGCCCTGCGTCTCAGCCTTGTTGGCCGTCGCGGCGTCATTGATAGAATCGACGGGTACATATTGATATCCATTGAGAGGGGCCACTACCGAAGTCCCGTCGGCGAGGACCTCGGACTGGCCAGTGGGTGGGTACAGACCCTGCACAAATGTAAGGGCCGAGTTGTACAAGACAGCGTCCTTTGGCGAGGTGACGGAAAGCTGAGAAAGCACAGGTGCGTCGCTACTGAGGCCGGATACACGCAGGGGGGAATCCGACTGGACATAACGTCTGCGATAAAAGTCGCCCGAGGAAAAGACCTGGAGGGCCCCGAGAGCTGTCAGGTTCACGGGGGACCATGCTTTGGCGGTACGATCACCGTGACGATGGAAGACGTAGGCGCCCAGAATACGTTCGTTGCTGTTGGCAGCGGACACCAAATTGTTGGTGGTGGCCATGACAGCCGACAGAGCGGCCAACAACAGCTTCGGCGAGGACGGCATCATGATGGTGGCCTGGACGAAGAGCACGCGCCGGACAGTCAAGGCCAGTCAGTCAATGGACGACAAACGTCCAGGAAGAGCTTCCAGAAGAGAAAATCTGCAAGGGCCCGCCGCAGCGGAAAGAGGGAGAGGGAGAGGCGGCACCATCCATGGCTTTAAGTGCTTCTGATGTCCGGCCACTGACCAAAACAGAAGACAGGGAAAAAAAAGATAGCAACAGACAGCTGGTGGATGATACCGGAGCTGAGAACGGAAGCTACTGTCTGTGCATTCATTGAGGGGGGGAGGGGCTGCGGGGTTGGCTGCTCTTGCCCATCGAGGTACGGAGTACGGATGAATACTAGAAGCTCGGCGGCCCCTGGGAGCTTGTTTTCTTTGTTTTGGGAAGGCGCGTACCTGGTTGAACGATGTCAGGCTCGGAGATCAGGTCATTCGATTGAAGCCAAACGTGGTCCCTCTTCAACAACGATTCATCTCTAGCAAGACGATTTCTTTCCTTCTGGTGAGTTTCCGGGATCATACTTGTTGTGGCTGCTTACGGAGTACTCCATTCCCTTCTGCAGTCTTACTCACCGAAATGTGCATCTCCGGACGAGACCCTGCTTTACGGGGGCCATGAGCAGCCAATAGCAGCCACACAGGAGGTCGATAAGGTTGGGGCAAAGCGGTGGGCCCCTTCCGAAATGGACAAAAACGCCGCACCCATCCATCAATTACAGCGAAGGGGCAAACTGCGTGTGCTTGTGTTGCCGGGCTTATTTGGCGAACGAGGTCTACATACTAGGTACACATGTAGTCACACGAAGCAGAGTACCTAATGTACTTTATGCATGCAGTAATTTCATCATCACTATGTACAGCGAAGATCAGATAAGATAATCGACTACATACCTCCACAACGGTGCACGCTGCGTAGTTCATGGAATATGCTCGACAGATGTACATTCCGTGTATTGCACGCAGCACAGCTCGAGATCTGTCTTGCTACTCCGTGCTCACGTCCTATGAGTTATGACTCTGGGTGACCTTTGCTCAGGCCAGATCGTACTTCGCATGGCAACGCCCAGTTTGCGACCCCAGCTTCGCCATCGCGCCGCTAAGCTCGATCGAAGGCTTTTCATGCATACTAGCGGTGTTAAGTCTGAGCAAGAAGGTTGCTTCATACTCTACATGCTTTCACATTCTTGAAGAGCATGAACGACGCAGAAACTCATGACGCATCGCCGTACGAAAAAGATGCGCGTGGCAAAGCCCAATTCCACTTTCAGATCTTCGCTTTAGGCTCTTCTCCATCGGGCAGCAGGAAATCCGGATATATGATTTCCTTGTCTGCTCCCCCAAGCATGCTCCCCTGTCGTCTCCAGGCACCGCCATCCACGACCAGGACATGCCCATTAACATATGAGCCAGCCGAACTGAAGAGGTAAACCGTCGCGTCGGCAATGTCTTTGACCGTGCCCAGACGACCCGTGGGGATAGATCTGGCATGGTTCTTCAGCGCTGTCTCGGCTGTGCTGACCAACCTGGCCGCCCCCTCGGTGCCGGCAATGGCTCCTGGGCTGATGACGTTGCTGGTGACCCCGCGAGGACCATACTCGAGCGCGACTGACGCCATGAGGGAGTCTACGGATGCTTTGGCCGCCCCCACGTGGGCTTGCATGGGCATGCCCGTAAAATGGAATGTGGCAGAGATGGCGATGAAGCGGGCGTCGGTGCTTTCAAGGAGGTACGGCATCGTGGCTTTGATGGTGTTGAAAGTCCCGAGCACGTCAATGTCCATGACTGACTTGAAAGCGTTGGGACTCATCCCTTCCATGGACACGAGGAAATTTCCGGCGGCTCCAGCGCTGTTTATTCTCCTTTTAGTGCTTCTTTGCCAGACATTTCAAACACGCACGAACGTCAAGTTCAACTCACATGACAAAATCGATGCCCCCCAGCTCCTTGGCGCATCGCTGCGCTGCCTTCTTGAGGTCCTCGACCTGGATCGAGTCTTTCCGTCAGTATTTAATGAATGGCAATGATTCCCGAAAGAGTATGCGGACTTCAGGAGGAGCATTTGGCAAAACTCAAAATGATACAAACCAGCCTCGCTGCTTACTTTGCGAACATCACATCCGCCGATACCAATGACTTTGGCGCCTGGACGCACCATTGCAATATCGGTAGCGGCGGCTTCTGTCTTGTCCACGTTGCGTCCTAGAATACATGCATTGGCGCCCAGACGAACCAGCGCCCTCGTCTGCATGCTGCAGATGGTGCCAGCGCCTCCCGTCACGAACACCACTCGGCCGTCTGTCACGCGACAATAGCGGTCAGCAAAGCACGAACAAGAAGACACATTTTCGGGTCATGGCCCAAGTGCAGAATCACAAGCGATCGGAGGAAATTTGTCGGTGAGTTCGTGCGAACGTGACAAGTGCAGGCCGGGGGGCGCACTCAACTGAATAGACCATCCTTCCAGATGGGACTGAGGTACTGAGACTCCGGCACGGTCATGGTTCTGAGTCGGAATCATGTGTCTGTGCGGTATCCGCACTACAGTTATGTGACTCTGCTTCACTATCGAGTCTCGCAGCTGCGCCAGAGGATCTTTCGAGGTGTTTGCCTCGGTGCTTTGCTTGCTTGCTTGCTTGTGCTGCTGCTGCTGCTGCTGCTGCTGCTGCTGTCGGTGCTGCCGGTGCTGCCGGTGCTGCTGAGACCTCGGCGCGGACCTATCCAGGGCGACGAACGCGTCGAGTCCTATGGTACAAGCGAGATGGCCTTGGCGACGAGCAGAGAGGGATGTTTTGACATGCGTCGTCGCATTGTCGTTCGTTATAAAGAGTAGTCCAGGTGAGCCATGTGCCTCGGTTCAGGTCTGGTCACTGGTGGCGGTGAGAAGCGGGGCCCCAAGCACTGCTTCACGCTGCAGCAGTGCTCACATGCACCAGAATGATTCCTCACTTGCTGTCTGCAGCCACATTAACAACGTCAAACACTGGAGGCAATACGGTCATGCTGTGCTCCTCATCCGGTCGTCATTCCTCGCGCTGTTCCGTCATCTTCCCGACTCTGTATGCAAGCCCGGAAGATCCCAGTGTTGACCGCAGCCTGTGCACGCGTTCGACAGCAGCCGTCGTGGCCCGACTGCCGTGCTATTTCAGAACTGTATCGTGTGCAAGGAGGAGTAATGTCTCGACGACCGGCTGAAAAATTGACAGAGATGATTGAAGATACGACGACAGGGCATTCGCGTGGCTGGGAGTTTCACTAGGTAGTCAGACAGGGGCTCGATTGGCCGACAAGCAAATCATCATTTCGTCGTTGTGTTCTGGGCGCGCGTCAGAAGTCGGCAAGTTGTTTGTTCCCTCCGCTCCTCGAAGCCGCCGATCGCGTCATCTTCTCCTCGACATGTTTTGGTGTTTTGACGGACAAGGGCCGTGCTCGGGACGACCAACTGCCGTGCGAGACCTGACAACCCCGCCACGCCAGTGTCGTAACCTCTGCTTCGTCCTTAGGTTTCGTAAGTTACGCCGGAAAGGAAAGGGGACTCCGGATTGAGTAGCGCCCTTTCTACATCCTCATTCGTCACCCACGTTTGCTCGTCCTTGTCGCATGGGTTTCTATGTCCAGAAGGCACCGACAACGCAGGCTTTGTGATGGCGGCGACGGGCGGAAATGCTTGCGAGGACTCTTAATGCCTCTGGCCTTTGTGGCGCCGTGTCGCAGGCTCTCATTGTTGCGCACAAAATCATGTTTTACTCGGACAGGACCCGCTTGCCCTCACGTCTCGGGGGGGAGGGGGGTTCGAGAGCAAGACGAAGAAGGAACATCCTCGATGCTATAATAAGCCGTGAAAGCAACGAAACATTTCAGGATGCCGTGTTAGTCCATGGAGGGGGGGCTGCACACTGGCAGGCTTATGAGATGGAGAAGGTAGAGAGACAGAAGATGGATATAATATTCATTAGTGGATCAGAAAACGCAATGCTATCTCCTTTCCGACTCCGGCATGTCCTATGTTCGCTCAACAAATTGAAATATTAAACTATAGACCAGTGATTGATTTCATCCCATTGCGTCTCCTCTCGTAAATTTTCAGTGGAAATCTCAAGCCCGAAGTGCCTGTGCGTCGGGAGCATCAATTCGATCATCTGCATACTTCCGAAGCACGCAAAGCAACCCCTCGACGTCGCACGCCGACGAACGTGCGGAGGCGCATACTGATGTAATATAGAGGGAAAATCGGCGTCCTTGTTGCTTTCAGGAGTATTCTACCCGGAGAGAGAAGGGGCTCATCATCTGCCAAGAGGGGAGGAGCTGCCGCACTCGAAGAATGGAGAGGGCAATAAGGTGATGAGCAGCCCTTCTAGTATCCGCCTTGAAGCCTGTCGAAGCAATCAAGCGACTCCGATATCACCGGTAGCACAGTGGACATGATTCTTGTATGACGATGAATCGTTCATGTGGTCCAGCTGGGCAGGCGTGCTTTCGGCTCCCATCAGTGGAAGTACTGCAGAAGTGTGCACCTGGATCTGAACACGCGGAGTAGATGTAGTAGTTCTTGGTGAAGTTGCACATCTCAAATCGAAGAAGGAGATCACGAGCCTTCCGTGGTGCTCAAAAAGTGCAGAAATGAAGCCGCCCAAAGATATGTAGTCGATAATTCTCTTCTTCTTCTGCTTCTCTTTGACGACAGAGGTTAATACCTGAGCTCACGAATCGTCGAAGGAAAATGGGGTCCTATTCGCGCGGGAAAGCGAGATGCGGGCGGTCAGAGTTCTTATAGCACCAGGCAACTGCAAAGAGTCCAAGAGCTTCGTTCCCGCTGCTGTGCCGGGCCTGGTGATCAGAGCTTTTGGTGATGCGGTCTGTAATACATGCGCCTCGTGCCAAAAAACGGGGAACCGCGGCTGGTCGATTGAAAGAGAAAAGCAACGGCAAGGTTAATATTCAGTCGACAGGCCGAGAATCGATACCCGAAGAGGCAATTTCAAGCACAGGGAGTGGATGCGGACGTCATTATATCAAGGGACTCAAGCACTATGCCCAGGGTGCGAAGAAGAACAACACCAGCTTGCGGACGGAAGGGGGATCCGAGAAGACTTGCGACAAGGATCCGGCTCTAAGATTGTCTTCTGTCTTGGGTCTGAGAAGGTCGGTCCATCGCTAGCTCTGATGACACAATGTAGAGAAGGCCAAGGGGGTGCGCGTGTGTCAAGCGCGTGTATCAAGCGCGTGTGTCAAGCTTGAGACCACTCAAACGATCACGGCGGCTCAAAGGGGGCCTGCCTGCCTCGTCCCGCTCTCTAGTCGCAGTGGACCGCCGATGTTGGCCTCAATCGGGGTATCACAATAGCCCGCCCGAGTGTGAGCTAATTATTCGGACAAAACCGAAGCAAAGAAGAGAATGCGCCAACCAGAAAAGCGTGGAGCTAAGAAACTGCTAGTACCGACCGTGTGCGGAATGTGTGCGCTGGTCAAGATCAACTTTGAAGTTGCCTTGTGAGCAAGTTGGCGGGCGGACAGGAAACTGCACCAATCAGAATGCTCAGTGACGGGTTAGGTCAGAATGGAAGCGATGCTGAAAGGCTAGCATCGCCAAGCAGTCAAAGCCAAGGCAAGGCAGTCCCAGTCCCGTCCACGTTGAATTGACTATCGTCTCGTACCGCGCATGGCAACCATGTCGGTAGACTCATACCCCATCAATGGGGAATCGGGTAGCTGTGCGACGGCTTGAGCAAAAGATCCATTCCACGATGGCTAGGACTCGGAAACATTTTCTGCCATCGCCCACCCTGCATCGATGTCAACTGCTGAAAGCCGAGAATGATAATAATATCTCGCTCTGCTCGCATCGAGTCGGGCGTCGATGTCGGAATTGCCGGTCATAATGCGAAGCCAAGACAGCTATTATTTTGTCAGGGCGCAGCCAATCGACCCTGGACGCTGGCGCTGCGGAGAGGCTCATTTCATCGATGATCCTTGGCTATGGGGTCTATCAGTCCGTCTTCGCTGGAACGGAGACCTCTCTCGGGTGTCGACCAGAGAAAACGCGCAAGTTCTAAAGATGAAAACTCTTGTGCCCAAAGTGCACGGTGTCGAGATGACAAATGCCATGTTTGGCAGTTGGCGTTACTCCATCAGCCGCCACTGACCTAGCTGGCCGTCATCACTGCTCGCTTAGAAGTCTGTCGTCGGGCAAATAGGGTGGTGGAGAGCCAAGCAACCATGAATTGCCATCCACTCACACGCACGCGCTATTGGCAACGCAGCCGCAACGACGGTCGTAAACAGACCGTGGCAATGGATGGGCATTGCCAGGATAAGCGCGGGACTGTTCCGTATCACTGGCGCGAAACCTATCGCCCTTGAGGCTCGACCGCAAGACAAAAGTCCTATGCACACGTGAAGATAGTCGAGTCTGCAAAGCGAGAACTTACCTCAACCGCACCTCACCATTTCGCAGCCGTATTGAGGACCGATAAACAATCATCTCGATCGAGGCCGCATGCGATACCGAAGCAGTAATAAGAGCTTCATAGACTATTTTCTCCCATCGGAGCGCCGGTGGGGTGTCAGCCTGACTGAGGTACTGTCCTCAGGATCCGCGCGCTTCTTCAAAGCAGGCCTTTTTTTGAAGACAAAGACCTTCGAAAGGCTCTGCAATGAGAACATAGCCCCTGTTCGAGTGCCCGCGCACTTGATCGGCCAAAACTCCAGATACAGATCGATAGGGCCAGCTCAGATACCGCTGCTCGGAATCTAGGTGCCTCTGTGAGCTCCTGTCCAACGTCGTTGAATCTCACCGTCCGTGCACAGGCGGGGGGCACAGACTGTCGGGACGCGCAAGTCGAGCAGGCAAATGCATGCGAATGGGAACAAGCAAGTGGAGGGCTTTTTGCCACACATTCTCGAGGCTTCAGAGGGTCTCCTTCCTAGACGAGCCGGGTTACAATGCGTGGCAGCTGCAGACGAGGCTGTCGGCTGCGTAGATTTGACCCCTTACAGATTAAGAGGGGCGAGCTAGCTGGACTAGGCTATAGCATAACAGGCGGCAGTTGACGACGGTTCGATTATTGTCGGCTATTTCACATGGAAAAAACTGGCCAAATTTCTTTGGGCTGCTCTTCGCAGAGGTCGGAATCGCATCGGAAGACAGAATCTCTCCCTAGATTAAACAACAATATCATCTAGTCGGAGACTCGGAAGGTCAGGAATCCACGGAACATGGAAACAACTACGGGGTTGAAGGAAAGGGTCGTCAAACGACGACAGGCGTTGGTAATGGGCTGAAAATATTGGTTGAATGAGGCCTTCAAATGAGTCGAACAGGCGGTGGACGTGAGTTGCTGTGCAAGGCATGTCAGCCTCGATGAGCAGCCTCGATGAGCAGCATCTGGGCTGACGAGGTCTGTCCAAAACCCCTCTGTTTCGACGCCCGTCTGACCTCGGCAAGTCACCAAGTTGTCTGTTTTCCACGTCAGGCTTCTTGTCTCGTACCCAGCAAGCTCGCGGCGGGACCCTGTCGGACCACGGAGGCAAGCATGAGCAATTCTACTATTGCCCGCAGCGCTGCAATTTGCATGTCTCCAAACGATGTCATCAGAGCCATGGCCGAGCGACTTCTTGATTCATGATAGTTCCTGCGCACTTAAAAGGCCGCGCAATAGCTCATGAGTGAAAGGTACAGGGACTGAAGCTGCTCGTGGATTAGTACGTCACAGACGGTCACAGACGACAGCGAAAAGTACCTGGATTGTTGTGCCCTTGCAAATACTGAATCGTGAGAGTACTGTGCCAAGGACTGGCATGGACAGCCCTAGAAACCTAGACAATCGTGCCGACCCAGGGCACAGCGTCATCTGCTCAGCAAAGCACATGCATGTCGAGTACGAAACATTCTCTACATTTTACTCTACTGAATGATGCTTGTTCAAGGGGGGATTCGCTGCGGAGTCGGTGATCCACGACCAGGTCAGGCTCGGGCTGTCTGATGATGGCCAGATCCAATGAAGTCGGTCCCGAAATGAAAGCATCACGACAGTCAGAATCGTACGCTTCTCCGTACGGAAAGCAGACCAAGGTGGCAAACCGAGCCGTCATTCATTGTAATCTGAGCGCATAGGTTTAGCATATCCCGCGCAGCCTTCATTGCACAGCGTGGGGATAGAAGTTGATAATTTCAGCGGTCGGGATGTGGTTCCTCATTTTGGGCCTACACCCTCTATTAGGCCATCATCTATACCCTGTCAACCCACTCCTGATCGAGCGTCTGCAAGAAATACTCTGTGAAGAGAAGCAGGGTATCTTTGACACTACTGTATTCGAGGGGCGAATGTATGTTTACCAGTGTCGTAGTCTGCTTCGATTTAGCATACAGAGCCATAGGTATATCTCGTATTCAAGTGCAACAGCCCGTCGACGAGCTACGTGTTATGATCGAGCCAGGTTAAGGTAGGTCGGACAGCCCCTTGATGGGCCTCCAAGGTGCATGGCGGGTGTATACTCCCTGGCACATCACCACCGTGACGAGCGAGTACCCGCCCCGTAGAGACAACATCAGTGCCCAGACTCTACTCCGTACAGGTCGGGTACATTTGCCAGGGTGAGAGGACCACCTCTCGGTCCGCTCAGGGTAAGGCGACGAGCAGCGGGTGAGACAGAGAATGGCCATCATGCCCTTGAGATCTCGACGGAGAGTTCAGGTCGGGTCGGTGGGACTTTGCTGCCCAGTATTCCGAGCTACGTTGGTGCAAGACACACCGCTTCATCTGCCCAGGTTAGTGCCTCCATGAGAGATAAGAGGTAACACTTGCAAGTTGATGGAGTGGTTCATATCTGCAAGGATTGGGCACAGTCTCGAGGCTTTCACTCGATCAAGCCCCATCTGCTCAAGGGGATGTTCCCACCGAAGTCGAAGCCATGAGCCCTCAAATCAGCTTCCGGGATCTGGTTTACAATTTCACAACTTCAGAAAAGCACAATTTCCGATTGGTAGATCATGTGGTGCTTCAGCCGGCAGTCCTGTCCTAAGCGGCAAACGGACCGTGTTTTTACGTTTTCTGGAAACGTTACCTCATCTGTGTACTCCGTACAAGGCTGCCTACGCTGCAAGACACATTTAGCACTGTCGCGCCTCCACACTCGGTGCCATGTTCCCCCCACCCGCGGGTCAGTTGTGTCAATTTGTGTGTGTATGCCGAGCCAGAAAGTAGCTGGGATCGTCTGTCATTGCTTTTTCCGAAGGCAGCCTGAGTGCGAACTTGGGTGGACCGCAAATTGAAGACGAGGAGGTCCCGGTGGTCGCGGTCCAACCACACGGCTTAAAGAACACCGCTCAATACCTTACGTAGGTCTTGGGCAATGAACGGCCGCCGAGCCTCGTATTTGATCGGCCAAAGGCAAGACTCGGTGAGAAGCTTTGCATATGAACTATGCGCTCAGTATTCGGCATGTGACCCTTTGCAAGTGGCATGATAGGTGCCGTAGATGACGCTCGCTTCCCTGATACGCTGTGCTTCACGGCGTGATGTCAAGGCTCACTGGACGCGGATTTGTCATGTCAAAGTCCGCGAGACCGAGAACAAACCAAAGCCAGCAAGCAGACATCGAGAGCCAGTGGTGCAAAACTACCTAGTTCTTGGTGTTATTCGCTACCTCGCGTGCTGTCGTTGCATTCGAGGTCTTCAGCCATCGAGGGCGTCGCGAGAGAAGCTTACATTGGTCAACCTACGATTTGATAGTCTCGAGGTCAAAGCGCAAATTCCATAGTTTGTGGTGAACAGGCTGGATCAACAACAACTCCACTACGGAATACGGCCCGAGATGGTGAGTGGAGGGCGGGGGTTTGACATGGATGGCGGTGGTCGTCGACGAGCAGCGAGGCTAGCAACAGGCCGGCCATGGTGTGTGATGTCCGCGAAGAATTCGTTGGAACCGACAGCGTGGTCAGACAAGCCACCGCCTCCGATAACCTGCCGGGTCTGTGCTGGAAGAGAGCGAGCGGAAGGCTTTTGCTTTGCTTCAACGGAGTCGAGGCCTCGGCCAGGCCACTGGCTGAACGCCGGCGGCCGACACCGAATTCCGAATTCCGGACAGCAAACTCTCCGAGACTCGGCGACACTTCCGCGGGGGTCTCCACGGAACCTGGGGGCTAAGACGTGTTCGCGTGCTTCCGCAATCGACTTCGACGACCTCTTGACAGCCAACAATTTTTTCGTCTCCCTTGCGGAAGGAGATTACTTTGTGGGCTTGTGAAACGGCAGGCTTGAGCTAGTGAAACCAGTACTTTGAGCCCCGAGCCACGCGCGGGCGATGGCTGCTTGATGGCAGAGTCTCAACATGGGAATCATATTGGAATAATTGTGCCGCCATCTGCAGATTCAGATGGCATTCATTTCCCGCAAATGCGATCGGCTCGCGACGGTTCAACGAGCACCGTGTAGGGTAAGTAGGAAGGCCCGTCCCTTTCCCCTAGACGGTTTGTCAGATTCGGGGCAACCAATCACATGTACATGACTCTGCTGGCTCCACTTGCGGCCACAGGTCCGCTGATAACGCGCCCGGGTAATGACAGCGACGATGTTGGCGATCGATCGCGCCTGCCTACTCGGGTGGGTAAAAATGACGTCCAGGGTCTCTCTCTTCACGATGGAACGCTCAACTCCCTAAGGGATGCATGTCATTGCAAGACAGCGAAGAAAGGTACTCGACAGAGCGAGCAATTCTTGTCCCTCTCGGCTTCTAGAATCGACGACTGACCGCCGAGCCGAGCCGAGCCCATCGCGTTGGGCGCCGCGCCCGAGGGCGACTGCGTCCGATCCTTCCAGGGTCAAGCGCTGCTGGACATTGCCGACATGTCGGATCCATCCCCTCGAGCCGTGCGCTTCTCAGGCGGCGAAACCGATCTGTTGCTCCCAGATCGGCCGAGGGCAAGGAGACCCTCCATGGCCGTCGACGTTGAAATCGAAAACTCATCGCCCGGCTCTGACGATGATTCCAATGTCGCCGAGCATGACGATGGACTGGGCAACTTGAGTCTCTACGCCGATGGTGCGGCGCACGCACCTATGCCTATGTCGGCTGGGACGCTCAGCAACGGTGTCGGACCCAAATCACAGCGGAGCGGCACAATAGATGACGGCGGCGCGTATTCTAATGGGGGCCGTCCGCAGCGACCGTTGGCTCCGACCAGGACCCCTTCGAGCACCTACAATCCTGCGACGTCGAGGAAGCCAAGACCGCCGCAGCAAAGCCAGTCCTTTGTGGAATCGGCGCGATCAACTTCCAAAACAAGGCCGAGACAGAGCGAAAGTAGGTTCCGAGCACAAGAAAGAGCCTACGTTCAAAAATTGCGCCACGATGCCGGAGGCGAGTACTTCTCGTCATACTCAAGCATAAACGGCAACGATTCGGATTCGGAAGGCGAGACGCCATCATCGGAAGGCCCGTTTGACGAGCGCTTGGATCAAGAAACGATCATGTTTTATGGCAACGACGACATTCAGCCAACCGAGGAAGACGTCAAGGACCCCGAGAACAGGGAGAGGCTCGAGTGGTATGGCATGTTGGAAGCTGTTCTGACGGGCGATGTTGTCCGTCAGGAAAAGAAACGGTTGATTGGCACCTCAGACCAGGAAGCTAGCAAAACAGCTCACAAATCGGAACTTTGGCTTGGTGTCAGGGCCAAGTCATGCGGCAGGCAGCTCCCTGTACAAAAAAGGATGGTGGAAGAGGCTCGCATCACCGCTGACCGTCTCCTGGACGAGATCATCAATTTCGAGGTCAAGGGCGAGAGCGAAGCTGGGAAGCCACCTTACGAGCAGGTTGAGGACATCGTGAAGAAGATTGAGAAATGCGAGAGCCTTTATCCTTCCTGGCAGTCGTTAGCAATGGAGCACAAGACGGCTGATTCACCCCTGTTTCACGAGGCTTACGAGGCAATCTTTGCCTGGTACAACACCAACAATATGATCAATACCGAGCTTTCCATTTTGAAGAAGTGGGTCGGCAATGAGGAGCTTGACTTTTCGCGAACGAAGCAAAGGTCTCCGGCGGTAGACGGGATAACTTCGGACGAGACCTCTTTCCTGGACAGACTTATGAAGGAAGATGGTCTTCAATCGTTGTACGACGATGACGAGAGGACACCCCAAAAGGGAATGCTATGGCCAATCTCCTCCATCATCAGCAAAGTCAAGGAGACGTTAATACACAACTCAGCGCCGTTTCAGAAGCGCCATCTCCCCCCATACCTGGAGGAACTTTTGACACTCATCAGTTTCCCGTCACGGCTTATCGAAGAAATCACCAAGACGCGTCTCGAATACGCTAAGAGAGTTAAAGAGGCTGCTCAGCAGAATCCAATGATGCAGGAACAGATGATTTCGCAATTTCAGCTTCTCCTCAAGTTTGCCATCAGGATCAAGCAAGAATATCTGTCGATTGAAAGCCCAGAACCGGGATGGGATCTTCCACCTTGCATTGACGAGTCATTTGACCAGGTAGTGCTTGAGGCTCTCAAATACTATTTTAAAATGCTGAACTGGAAGTTGAGCGGCAACAAGAATTCATTCAAGGAAGCCGAGCTGTTGTTTCAGGAGTGGGATTTCGCCAATCATATCGGGAGCTACCTTCAAGGTGGTCACATCGAGGTCGCCGAGCAATTCAGCTCGCTGACGTTCAAGGCTCTGAATCGCCTGAGCCAAACCTTTGAAAAAGAGCTGCAAGTGAAGCCAAAGGAGAGCGCGGCGGAGATGAGTAAGCGATACAAGGCATGCCTGGATTCAGTCCGAATCCGGCAACGAATGCTCCAGCGATTCTCGAGGATGCTTAGCGACAATTACGAGCACGTCTCGGACTTCAGCATCTCCTTTCCTCCCGAGTCGATGCAGAAATTTTATGACCAGCTCGTGGCGTCCGGGCACTTCCGCGTCGACACGGGCGTCTTCGAGAGGCAGGGCACTTATGTCATTGCCTCACCCGAGCTCCACAGCAGGCTGGAAGATATCCAAGCCATGATGGCGGTGACTTCGATTGATCGCTTTCCGGATGTGGGCGAACAATACCTCTTGGTTCTGAGACCAGAGGATTCGCTCAACTGGTTCGGCGAATCAGTCCCTGTGTCGCTTCGGGAGCAAAACATTGACCTGAAGCGAGGCCAGCTGCGGCTATGCGCGACAAGTTCTCGAGTATTATCCGAGGCGAGAAAGACATTCCTTGACGCTGTCGACATGCACGTGGATCTACTTCAGGAGTCTAGATCCAACATTCACAAAGTCAATACAAGGCTGATGGAAATTCGGCGGGTGGCGTACAAACTGTCAAACACATTTATGGACAGCGTTGAGGTGATTCGAAAGCAAACAGAGGACAGAGACTGTCAGGAACTCATCCAGACCTGCTTTGTCTTCGCCACAGAATTCGGACAGCGGTCTCTACTCTACATGGACAGTAACAGGCGGCAGATGAACAACTTGAAACTGACCAAGCTCGCTTTGGATTGGGTAAGCTTCATCTGTGATGACTGCGTTGCGTCAGACCGAAGGACGTTTCGGTGGGCCGTGCTGGCTCTCGAGTTTGCCATGGGCATGACACGAGGGCGGCATATCCTGGCCCTCGGCGACGACGAGTATGAGAAGCTGCGAACAAAGGTCGGAGGCTGCATGTCACTGCTCATCTCGCATTTCGACATCATGGGTGCGAGGTCCAACATGGCAGCCCAGGCTGAGAAGGAGCGCATGGAGGCACTCGTGGGTCAATTTCGCAAGCTGGACAAGAACAGGATGCTTGACGATGAAGAAGCCGCGCGTTGCGTCACGGAGCAGCGACTGGTGCGGCTAGATGTCATGGATGATTTCAGACGCGAAAAGGAGGCCGAGAGACGGGCGCTTGGTCGCGTTCTCGAGGCCAACAATGAGGCAGATCGATCTCTCGCTTATCTGTCCTCTTCGGCAACGAACATCACAAAGCGGTGGCAGCAGGGACACTTTGTAGGCGGCGGCACGTTCGGAAACGTCTACGCGGCCATGGATCTCGACACGGGTCTCCTGATGGCCGTCAAGGAGATCCGACTGCAGGATCCGAAGCTGATCCCCACCATCGCCGAACAGATACGGGAAGAAATGGGCGTGCTGGAAGTGTTGGACCATCCCAACATCGTGCAATACCACGGCATTGAGGTCCATCGGGATCGCGTCTACATCTTTATGGAATATTGCTCGGGCGGGTCCCTAGCAAACCTCCTCGAATACGGACGCATCGAAGATGAGCAGGTCATCACCTTTTACGCCCTCCAACTCTTGGAGGGGCTGGCATATCTCCACGAGAGCGGCATCGCCCACCGTGACATCAAGCCCGAAAGTAGGTTGGAAACCCCCTTTCCGTGCTGACCCCCGTTGCTGACCCGCGCCGCGCTTCACAGATATCTTGCTCAATCAGAACGGCATTATCAAGTACGTCGACTTTGGGGCGGCCAAGGTGATTGCGCGACAGGGCCGCACGCTGGCGGCCGACCTGCACAGCTCCAAGCCAAACAAGTCGATGACGGGGACGCCCATGTACATGTCTCCAGAGGTGATCAAGGGCGAAAACCCGGGACGAGCTGGGGCAGTAGACATCTGGTCACTCGGATGCGTCGTGCTCGAGATGGCGACGGGACGGCGGCCGTGGGCGAACCTGGACAACGAATGGGCCATCATGTACAACATTGCTCAGGGCAACCCGCCGCAGATGCCGAGCGCGGACCAGGTCAGCCCGCCCGGACTGGAGTTCCTTTCCAAGTGTTTCGCGCGCAACCCCAAGGAACGACCGTCGGCGGTGGAACTGCTGCAGCACGAATGGATCATGGCGGTCCGGAGCCAGGTGGTGGAACCGATGACACCGAGCGATAGTAGCTCTTCGGCGCTGACGACTCCGCTCACGGCGACTTCGGCCAAGGGAAGCTATATGTATGAGTCAAGCAATGAGCGAGGTTGACGGTGAAGGCGTCATCTGCCATGTTCAGCCGAGTGACGACTTGGTGGATTTCGGAACTCGCTGCAACGAAGTCCGTCTTCCGGACCCTCGGCTCTTGGACCGTTGCTTCCGTAGCGGACGCGTACGTTCATCGCATCAGCCGTCACGCTGGTACTGAATCAAATCCAAACGAGTGATGTTAGAATGATGCCAACGGGTCAAGCAATTTGCGAATGGTGTCGATGTCTTGCATTGAGCATCATCTATTTTCAGCTCAACCCAGTGAAAGGAAATGCGTGTATCTGTGTTTATTATAAATATATGTTTGTATGTGTGTGTGTATGTGTG
>JARJRV010000035.1:0-76743 GCA_030783925.1 Aschersonia sp. MBC 735 | reverse complement strand
CTCGATCAAAAGACTGCTCGATCAAAAGACTGCTCGATCAAGAGACTGCTCGATCAAGAGACTGCTCGATCAAGAGACTGCTCGATCAAAAGACGGCTCTATCCAAAGACGGCTCTATCCAAAGACGGCTCTATCAAGAGATTGTAGAATCTGCTCTTCCAAAACTTGCTTCATGAAGAGACTGCTCTATCAAGAGACTGCTCCTTCAAGAAACTACTCCATGAAGAGACTGTCGCATGGAGAGACTACGCAATTTGTTTGGCATCATGATGCGTACCTCAGCCATGCGCAACAGCGCCTCAAGCACTGTAATCAGAGCTTGATCAGACTGAAGTCCCCCCCCTCCCGGGCGTTCTCACAGAGACTCAAAGAGTCTGTCTCTATTCTTGCATCCTGGTGCGCACCTCAGCCTTGCGTCACGGTCACAGCGAGCCACAGCACCTTGCTGGCAAATTGCGCGCCTGTCACTGCAGGCGCCTCCACCACCATGCTGGATGCAAGATCGCCCAGGGAAAATCGCTGCGTCATACGTGAACCACAGGCCAAGGGCAAAGGGGAAAAAAAACAGAATTCATCATTTCATCCCGGACCTGTATTCAGTCCTATTCGTAGTCAAGGCCGAACACGGGCGTCTCCAGCATCTGCCAGTCGGAGCTGTTCCCCGCGTCACCAAAAAGCGAGAGGGCACGCACGACAATCTTGTACCGGCCCGGCTTGGCATACTTCCCGTTATCCATCAGCCCAGCCCATTTGTAGGTTGTGTTTACCGTCCTGCCTTGGACGAGCGGTGCGCGACTAGTGTCATTTAGGGGAAATCCCGCGAGTTGGCCGAGAGATTTCATGCCGTACGAGTCGGTGAGAACGGACGCGGAGACGCACGACTTGGCATCGGCCTTGCCAGTTGTGTTGGTTGTGCTTGCGGTCATGCCGTTGACTCTTGCAGCCGGGCGTTTGGTCTTTGGATTAGTTTCATGAGTGGTGTCGTTGCCACTGGTACCGTTGCAAATCTGAGCTGGGACGAGGTCGGCTAGGACCACGAGAGACCACATGGCGATGGCTCCTCGCACGTCGATGGGAACAGGCCCTTTTCGCACGTTGCCGGTGCTGCTTTCGTCTTGGGGCTTCTCAGATGTCTCATTTTCGGGGAGGGACGGCTTGGGTTCCTCAGACGCTGACCTTGACATCTTGAAAACAGGCTCTCCACCGTTAGCATCGAATGACCGCAGTTCGGTTTCCAAGACGGGGGTCGAGTGAAGGGACCCGGCGACTCCCAGGTAGGGAACAGTCAGGGTGTCGTTGTCCGTGCCGCTTATCAAGCCGCGGATGGCCACCCAGCCAGACCAGATGGGCAGTCTTTTCATATCGAGAGAGGCGTGGACGGGATCTTGAGCCTCCACAGTCACAGTTTTCGATTGTCCGGGTCCAAGTCGGAAGCCACTGGGTGTGAACTTGATGACTGCAGCGGCTCCCGGGACAGGATCACCGCGGGTGGGACGTCTGCCGCTCGAGGACGTGAAGGTATGGAGGGTCAGGGCGGGAAAATTGGTGATGTTGTACATGGCTTCCTTATCGGCATTGTTGGTGATGCGAAGCTGTTGGGAGCGCGGCCGGTGCTCCGTGTCATTGAAAGCCAGCGTCGCAGGCTGAACCGTCGTAGTGACGTGTGCTGCGTGCCACGCCCTGACAAGGCCACCTCCCTGATGAGCGGCGGTGAGAAGGTCTGTGCCGTTGCCGTCTACCAACTGCGGCCCGCCGTTTGTGATGAGTAGGCTGGTCAGGGCTACTGGATCGAAGGTCTTGCGCGCTTCAGCAACGAGAGCCACGATCCCGGCCACCAGGGGTGCGGCGAAGGAAGATCCCGAATCGACTCTATACCCTCCCTCTGTCACCGCCATCGGCACATCTTGACCGGCAGCAGCCAGGCCGGGCTTGAGGTCAAGATCCCAAGAGGGACCATACGACGAAACCTTGGCCGCCACCGGTCGGACATTCCGAGACGGCCCAAGCAATTTGAACGTGGCGCGTTTACCCGCGGCAAGAGCGGATGCCATAGCTTTTCCATCTTGGACAGAAACAGCGCCGACAATCTTGAGCTGCAGATTCCAGGGTTCAAAGGTAGACAAGTCGATGCTGTAAAGGACATGAGTTGCGCCTCGGTCCAGGGCGTTTCTAATTCTCAAGCCGGATCCGCAGCCGTGAGAGACGCCGGCGGCCCTGACGAGGGCGATGCGTCCGACGAGGTCCTTGTTGGCCGTGTCGCCGGGCTTCAGCTCGCAGTTGTCTGGTTTTGCCTCGGGACTCGACGGATCGGGCAGCGTATCGCCGGGCTTATCCCCGTAGTCGGCGTCCATGTCGTGGATTTCGAGGGCGTCATTGCCCCAGTAGTCGGGCAGGTCCCTCACCTGGAGGCCCATCTCGACGGCTCTTTCCCCGTCGACGGTGAACACAGCTCGCTTGTTTGGCCCCTCGAGCGATTGAGCCAAAGAGTTGACCGACAAGACGCCTCGACTTGCGGGAGGGATATCGGGATAAAAGAGTCCCATGGATTCTGCGTTGCCCGCTGCAGAGATGCACGTCACCCCCTCCTGGACGATGCGGGATATTGCGAGAGCTACGGGCCCATGTGGCCAGTGGAGGTTCGTGGATGAGGTAGCAGACACGATGATTTGAGCGCCGTCCTTCTGCGCCTGCTGCCATCCAGCCAGCATTGTGTCCTCATATCCTTCGCCATGGCAACCCACGATGCGGTATGCACCAATGATGGCTTCGGGCGCGGCTCCTCGGAAGCCCGTACTGCTGTCGTTGCCGGCCAAGATGCTGGCAACCTTGGTGCCGTGGCCCAAGCAGTCCATGGGTTTATCTTGACTTTTGTTGAACAAGTCGGCTCCAAAGGCCACGCGGCAGCCTTCCCCAAAACAGCCGCCCAACGCTGGATGCGAATAGTTGACTCCCGAGTCGACAACGGCGATCTTAATGCCAGCCCCACGATAACCTTCGGCGTGCAGCTTGTCCACCTGCGACATAATGATGCCCCACGACGGCTCAGCGGGCTTGTCGGAGTCTGCGGCAGGCTGCCTTTTGAGTGGCCTCCGTATTTTATTTGCCCCGGCTTCTCCCTGTGTCTTGGTCGGTGGAGATGGCGGCTCGACGGCGTGTACTGGCCACACGTCCGTCACGCATTGCATCTTGCTCAACCTCTCCTCGGCACCCGTGGCGTTGCGCATTTGCAGGGAAAGCCCGGTGAAGATATCAGACTTGTAAGTGTACCTCACTTCCGCTCCTTGGTCAATGACCGTCTTGGTTAGGGGCTCAATGTCGGCAGTACTGGAACACTGGACGATGAAGGCGCCGGGAACGACTCTGGCGGTTCCATCGACAACATCGCCGGTGCCGCTCGCGGCCGCCCACGCTGAAGAGACAGCCACGGCCGGTAGGCAGAAGACCACGGAGACAAGCGTATGCAGCATCATGTAGTTGTGTACTTGGGCATTTTGTGCAGAGAAGCAGCTTCAGATGGAAAGTCATGGCTGCTACTGTACAACAGCGATTCGTGGGCGAGGCTATTATACGCTTGTTGGATCTCTGCCATGAGTTGGGCTCTGATCTGACCGCAGCAGTCGAGCGCATCTCGCATTGATGGATGTTCATGCTTCCGCTTAGCACAGATCGTGATTCCGGCGGCTCATCAGTGTCAGTCGTTCGTTTCTCTATGTTGAGCACCGTTCCTTGATGACCAACATTGCCTTCAAATTACCAGATCAAACCCTTTATGCGATCGGCGACGTCGGCAGCATCCACTCTAGATAGTATTCCCGACACCTTGGATGAACGTGTCGAATGCGAGTAGTACACTGACTCACGATCATCATGCCAAACCGCGCTTAAAACGGCGGCTAGAAGATGGTCTGCACAGCCCGGACATTGATGGCAATAGAAAGGCAACATTTCGAGTCAGTTTCCTTTGCTTTTTTTCTTCTTTTCGGACGAAACAGCTCGTCATTGTCACCTGGTCCCCCGGTGCACAGGCGTAGTTCTGCCGTGGCATGTCGTGATGAAGCATTTTCCCTTGTGTGGCGTGCAAACACCAAGTTGGTCTCCCTACACAGTGGACAACCGGCCGACGAATCTCCAGGCTGCGTGAGGCCGTGACGGTCGAGTAAATGTACCTGCATTGATGCACAAATTGGCGGTGAAGCCGATAGACGACTTCAGGAACAAAAGGCCAATGGAGAAAAGCAATGAGATGGCAAATGGAATTTTGCCAAAAAACCGACGTGCGCATCTATGAATGCATTACTTATAGTGGGGTGCCCAGCGTCTCGTTCCTGCCCAAATCGGGTGCAGACGAGTTTGGATCGAAAAACTGCGGACGATATAGTGGGTCCGAGTCATGACCCGACCCCCCAAACCGAACTCATGAGTTGCGTCCCTTTCTGATTATCGCCAAGCACATGTGAAGTAAGCAAAGTCCTTAATTTATGCATGGGCGCCGTGACAGGTGGCTTCGATAGCTGCAGATGTCTTTTGCCGATCTGTCTTTTCGTTCTTGTCACTAGAATTGTCATTTCGATACCTCTACGGACAAGATGACAGGCAGTGGCGTCTTCAATTCTCAGCCATCCACACGGGAAGACATTCCCCTTTCTGCATCTTGGTACGAAGCAGCTCGATCATGTGTTCCACTCGATTGATGTGTACCTTATCTACGGAGTAAGTGTCTACTTCTGTCTGCCGAGTACCAGATCAATTCCATCCATTCTTCAACCCCCCTCCCAGCTCACAACATCCTTCTGCACTACCTATCAGGCCCCCGTTCTTGTAGGTGAAAGGCGCTGCTCAGGCATTGCACGCGTACTCAGTCCCGCTGAGTAGAGGAGCAAGCCCGCTTGCCAGTGGTCAGCCGTCCTTGCACGTCCCGGAGCGGAACCCCTCAAAATGGTCCCCTTCCGCCGCCCGGTCTCGGCCCTTTGGGAATAATAGCCCCCGAACGTACAGACGCCCTGATTGCGGCATCAGCGCGTTGCTGTTGTACCCTTGCTGCGTCCGCTTTCACTGCCGCCCTCTGTGCGCTTTGAAACGTCGTTCGGCCCCGAAAAGGAGGCCGCCCTGCAGCCTGCGGAGACCTTTTGAGGGCATGTGTGGCCGTCACCTTCGCGGCCAGCGGATCGGTCTGCACAGGGACGGCTACCTGAAAGATGTCACCTCTTTCGGCCGCTTCGGGACCTTGGGAAGGAAGGTCGCCGGCTGGCATCGCGTTGGAAAGGTGAGGCGTCAAGGCCAACAACGCCACTGTGACTCCGCTGAAGCATTTCATGTTGGTCCCGATATCTTGATGAGGGGCGAAAGAGACGGAGGTGAAGCGCGTCAGGATGAAAAAGCAGTATCAAAGCGAGTTGAACGAGTAAAAATGCGAATAAATGGCACAGCTCAGTGACGTTGTTGTTTTCTTGTTGTGTTTTTGTACCCTCCCCAAACAGGACCCTACTCAGATAGATATACCCGTGGACATACTTGGGAAACTTGGACCTTATTGCGCGAATTCACGCAAGCGTTATGCCCGCTCAATGGCAACGGCCAGGCGTACGCTTCAGCCCTCATCCGCCGCGAATTTACCTGCTGCGCATAATTCTTCCATGTCTGACTCATGCGCGCCCGCGTCCTCAAGCACGATGATAGTTTCAACTGAGGCAGACACACAGGAAAGGTGCACTGAATGATTATTGATTTTACAAACACCAAAAGAACAAGAGCCGTTCGCCAAGTCGCAGACATGCACCGGGAGAGAAAATTTGGGGGCGGGGACGCGAGGGGGGTTTGAATCATTGCAATGATTGCAATATAGCCCGACCGCATTCGTCTTGATCCTATACGAGCCGACAGACTGATCAAAGCATGACATCAGTGAGCTCTTGAAAACAGGAGTGCAATTCGCAGTTCCGACGGGCCTGACTGGCCCTGGATCACCAGTTGACAGGACGGCAGCTCGGTACGGATAACTATGCCGAGCCGAAACAAGTAGAAGGATGCTGCGAAGCAGGACGGTATGGAATAATCTGGACGTTTCAGACGCGATCCCTTGAGCCGAAACAAGTAGAAGGGTGCTGCGAAACGGGACGGTATGGAATAATCTGGACGTTTCAGACGCGATCCCTTTGTCGCTTGTCCTAATACAGCGCGCAATGACGCCTAAAGGGGACTGACTAGTAGCCCGGACGCGGCTCGAATGGGAGAATCCACCTCACCGAGATGCACGGCCGGGATTAATGTACATGCCCGTGCCGATATTGCGTAACGAGGAGCCGAGAAACGGTAGGGCTCGGTGTTATTTCGAGGACGCATAAACACGTCTCACCGAAACGAAGCGTGAGGCTGTCGAACGTTGTCTCTCATTGGCGCAGACGCAGATCCCGTTGACAGGCTACTTAATGTGAATCAGCCAGCTGCGATGCGGCAAACCGCCGGCACCCCTACATCCAGTAAAGGACGCTTTAAGCCCAGAGAGGTCAAACGTCGCCTCTCATTGGCGCGAACACACGCTGCTTTGACAAGCTGTGGGAGACGTCGAGCGTGAACACATCCTGTCTTTAGCCTAGTCACGACATGCAACTAGATGAGAACAAGGCGGTTGTTGACAGTGGGAATTGGTTTCTTTTGTGTTTGAACAATAGCAATTGAAGTTTTGAAAACTGCGAAAGACCTGTTCGCAGTTTTGTCAAGGAGTGAACAAGAGTCGTTCCGGACGCACTCTTCAACAAAAAGCAAGATCCGCCAGGCGCTCCAGGCGCTGCGAAATCAGGAATTCTTCCACCCCCAATCAACCTTTTCCTCTGTCTATGAGCGGCAACCCTGCCGCCAGTCGTCTGTCCTCTTGTTGCCGTATCCTCCTGTTGTTGAGCTGAGCCACCCTTGTTGCCAAAACTTTCAGGGTCCCTCGCCCGCCTGCCTTGTCCGGCCCCGGCCCGGAACTTGTCACTGGACCCGGCTGTCAATGGAAATCGGGACAGCCTGCCAGCATCTACGGGTGCTGCAGGCGCCTGAGGTCCGGAGAAGCCCGCGGGTGGTCCGGGCGCTGGGGCCCCGGAGAAACCCCCGGGTGCTTGAGGTGCTGGGGGTCCGAAGAATCCTGGGAACCCCTGTGGCAGTGCGTGAGAAGGAAGAGGAGCCAAAGCGAGCAAGAAGGCGGCAAAGCCACTGAAAAGTTTCATGATGAGTTCAAGATTGTGGTGAGGGGATAAGGTAAGATGGCAGAAGAGGTTGTAAATTCGTTCGGTGGGCGGCGCTTGATGCAAGGAATTAAAGTAATAGAGGGCCGCTCGCTCTACGAGAGGAAGATGGGAAGATGTGATCTCTGCTGCTTCTGATGATTTGGCATGGGCTCTTGAGACAACTTTATACGTTCTTGACAGGTCCCTTGATGAGTCTTTTGAACCGACTTGCGGTTATGGCGGCGAGTGAAACACCAGTGCCTGCCGCGCCAATGTTCGTTATGGGCTCTTGAGACACCATTATGCCACTTTCTTGATAGATCCCTTATCCCGCGTGCCCATCAAGTCGCGGCGGGACTGTGGTTGTGGCGGCGAGTGAAACATCGGTGCCTACCGCGCCGATGATTCATCTATGTGCAGCATACTCATGCAGGGGACTCCTTTGAGTCACTTGGGTCCATGACAGGGCTGTCAGGTTTAATAAGGGAAATCAACAAATTAGTATATTTGCGCGAAGGGGTGGCGAGTTCGGGAGTGCAGAGCACGAACCTTGACATAATTCCAGCCCGTCACGAGTCAAGCAGCATGTCAATATTGGTGCCCCGCACGGGGTAGGTAGGCTTGGATGTCATACATTGAACATTGAAGGCTGATAGGGCTTTGTCGTGCTGAAACATGACGTACATGACTCTGTGTGTATATGCAGGATATGAATGAGAGAATAGACAGGAAACCGTGCATAAACATACATATGCTGCGGAGCAAAGCATTGACAGGGTGAGACCGTTCCCCGCCGGACAAAGAGCAATTGATGCCAGCCCAACGTGGCGCGCACGCGTCCGAGCAGCCACACAAGACAGAATGATTTCCGTATCGTCTGGACTATGCCATACCATTTCTGGACAGAGGAACAGGAGGGAGGCGAGCTTCGGTGCTAGCTGGAGATTGTGCATGAAACGAACGTGAGCGGCTCAAACGGCCGAGATTTGTTTCGAGAACGACCTCTTAAGAAGCCAAAATGCAGGCCGGCTGAGCTGTGCGACGTGTAGTAGCAAGCATAAAGTAACATAAGTCGTCTATGTGTATCAGGTCGACGGTCTTTTGTCGGCAATAAACAGGGTTCACCGCTGCTCCAAGGTGTGCGCTGACAGCCAGAGAGGTTCAATGAACACGGGGTGCATTCCGCCGTGCTGCTGCTGCTGCTGCTGCTGCTGCTGCCGGCGCAAGCTCAGCGTGCGCCGATGATGGATGGCGCTTGAGCTGCTTCATCTCGAAAAGAAGAGAGCAACAAACATCGAGTTTGTGAGTAGCACCTCACCATCTATCTGCCTGAGCCGAGGTCTGCTCAGCTTGCAGAATCGGCCGGATGGGCAGCGGCTGATCCTAGCTGATGTTTGGTTGTGGTAATTAATTTATTTTTTATTAACGAGGTGGTCGTGGTCGTGGTCGTGGATCTCGCTTAATTGGCCCCCGAGATGAATGGGAACTGTGGGTGCCTGGGTGCCTGGGTGCCGAGGCGCCAAGCCCGTTTCGAACCGCAACAGCAAGTGCCACCATGACCTGCCTGCTGCCTGCTTCAACATCGACAAGCAGCGAGGCTCAGCTCACCAGGTGCATTCAAGAGCACGAGCGTGCGAGAATTTCAAGAGCTATCAATTCAATAGCCCCTGAGCCAAAGGTCAGAAACCATGACACAAAGAGGAGAGCAGAGGAAAGAAGGACTGGATGCTCGCCGTGCCTGAAGCGTGCTTAGCCCACCCCCAGCAGAGTCAAGCGTTTTGATTGGTCGTCCGCCCCCATCACAGCTTATCCGGCTTTGGGTAGTGGGTAACCCTGGAGCGCCCCAAGACAAGACATCTGCTTTCGCTGACGACGCTGCCAGACCCTCGATCCTCGAAACCTCCCGAGACAAGTCAAGAACAACGCTACCCGCCTCTCATGCATGCGCGCTCCCACCACCACCAGCAATGTGGCCGTTTTCCACCTGCGACAGCCTCGACGGCTGCGCCGCCCGAAACCCGACCGTCGTCGACTCGCGCGCCCTGCTCGCCCTGCTCCCCTTCGCCGCCTCCTTCGTCGTCGTCGACATAGTCGTCGCGAAGCACGTCTTCCCCAGACTCAGCCGCGCCCATGACCAGCACCGCGACGGCCACGACCACTACCTCCCGTCGCACGCGCCCCCGGCCCTGCGACAGGCTCACGCCGAACATGGCGCCAAGAGCTGGAGGCGACGCGGCGCCGCCTGGACCTTTGCCACTCTCGTCTCCTTGGCTGTCGTGCTGGGGATGCTCATCCTCGGCGAGATCCTCGAGGTGGTCGATCCCGTTGCCAAGAACCTGGCCCTGCACGTCACGGTCCCGTCGTTGCTTTTCCTGCTGGTCGGCCTGGTGCCCTGGTTGCAGTGTCGAGCCGTCATCGCCGGCGCGGGCTGGAGCTTCCAGACGACGTCGCGGGGCAGGACCCCTCGCGTCCCCTGGGCTCTGCAGTTTGCTCTCTTCGGAGCCTGGCTCGTCAGCTTTTGGACCATCGGCAACACGGTGCCCGACTCGGCCGCTGCTCGCGTCGAGGACCAGCGCACCAAGCCTGCCGCCGCCGCCACCACCCTGGCCGAGACAGTGACGAGGGAGTGTCTCGAACGGGTCGGCGTCGTGGGCATATGTCTCATGGCGTTGCTGGCCGGCTTCGCCTCCGTGTCGACGCCGTGGCACACCTTTGTCGACTCGGCCACGCGCAGGAAGCGGCCCGTCACCGAGGCCGATATCAACAGGAAGCAGGCCGGCCTCGAGGCCACCAGCGAGATGCTCGCCACCAAGCGCCACCGTCTCCGCCAGCTCACCAGGAGGGCGTCCGACCACCAGGCCGCCACGGCCAACAGCTCCAGCGGCCTCGTCGGCAAGATGATGGGCACGTTTCGCGGCCTGTCTAGCGACGAGGCCGAGATACGCGCCCTGCGTGTCGACATCACCGGCCTCGAAACCATGGAGGCCAACCTCGCCTCCAACCTGTCGCTGATGCAGAACCACCGCGCGGCGCGGGCGCGGGCGTCGACGCTCTGCGGACGTGTCATGCTGCTCCCGTCGCACGTCTTCGCCGTGTACTGCGTGTACCGCATCGTGGCCACGTCGGTCGCGTCGTTCCGGCGTCTGCGGTCCCCCTCGGCCACCTTCGCCAACACCGACCCCATCAACCGCTTCCTCGGCGTCATGGCCCGCCACTGGGACCCCAAGCTCGACCAGCTTGCCTGGGCCAGGACCATCAGCTTCGCCCTCAGCGGCGTCATCCTGCTGGCCAGCGCCAACAGCGTTGTCCAGACCTTCCACCTCTTCGCCAAGTGGACGCCCGGCCTGCTCCGCCACGCCCAGGCCAATCTGGCTCTCGCCGTCGGCCAGATCACCGCCACCTATGTCATCTCCGCCTCGCTCCTGCTCAGGGGCCAGCTACCCGCCAAGGCCGGCGGCGCCGTGACCGGCATGTTGCAGGGCGCGCTCAGCCCGGCCTTTGTCGACCACTGGTTCGAGACGTGGTTCCTGCTCGGGAGTGCCCTCACCGCCGTCGCTATCTGGATGGGCGGCAAGCTGTCGAGGGGCTTCGACGACGACTGGGACGACTACAGCACCGAGGAGATGGGTGCGAAGCGATCGTGACGGCCTGTACCCCCCCCCGTCCGCAATGATTTGTACGTAGGAGGAACAGAGCAGCAGCATGAGCAGCGTATATATATGAATGACAAGAACTGTGCAAAGAATCACAATACATTGAAGACAAAGTAATGCAAAAAAAAAGTCACAAAGAAAACATGTAGACTCGGCCAACTTTACCAACTTGCCGCACTCTCGCCCACCTGTCCCATTTCCCTTCCCTCGCCGCCTCCTCCAACACCACCTCCTCCAACATCACCTCCTCCAACATCACCTCCTCCAACACCACCTCCTCCAACACCACCTCCTCCAACACCACCTCCTCCAACACCACCTCCTCCAACACCACCTCCTCCATCATCACCACCATCACCACCCCCAGTCTGCAACGGAAACCTCGCCATCAAGCCCCTCACCTCCAACACCTCATCCCTCACCCGCCTATTCACAAGCTTCAGCGCCCGCCCATCCTTCCACCTTCCTGCCCTCAACTCCCCCTCCTCCGCCCACACCAGCTCCTCATGCTCCTCCAGCCCCTGCACGTCCACGACCATCGTCACCGCCTTGGCGCTTCCCACCTCCCACAACACCCCACGAGCACTCAACCCCGTCTCGCGGAGGAGGAGATCCCGCGCGCCCTCCCACAGCGTCTGTTCCGGCGGCGCATCCCCGCTCGGGATGTCCCATTTCGGGCCCCGGCGTACGAGCAGCACGCGGTCGTGCTGGAATACGAGGGCGGAGAGCCATACGGGCCCGTCGGGGCGATATTGCCGCGCGCGGAAGGTTGATAGAGATACCGCCATGGTTTGTACGAGGGGAAAGTGGCGGATGGGGATGGCGGGCGGCATGCAGGTGCCGTGACTGCACATGGACGGGCTTATCTGGTTGCTCGTTCTGATGTGGGTGGATTGCCTGCATCAGTCGCTCGCTCGCTCTCTGGTGGGCAGGAGGCGCTGAACACGAGGGCGGCGAGTCGATGTGGAATATGCCCATGCCACATTTGTGCATGGTATGATGCCTCTCTCTCTCTATCTTGTGCAGGGAAAGGGAGCCGTGCTGGGCGTGCAGCCTGCATACACACATACACGAGGCATTGCCCCAGAGATTACGAGATGGGGCTTTGTATGTCCATAAACGCCAGCTGGTGACGGCATCTAAAGTCGCTAAGAGGAAAGTCGACATGAGATGACAAAGAACAGGAAGCAACCAAGTAGACCCGAGCTCAGATTAAATCAACAATGATGTATAAGACGGCCCGGCGGAGATTTTGAGAGGTGGGAAAAAAATAAAAAAAAATACCAGCCCCTTCCCTCGCTCTTCCCTTCCTCAACTTGAAGAATCGCGGGAAAAAAATAATCAGCCTCCTTGCTTTTTTAAAAAGACAAGAAAAAAAATCAAGACGCCAGAGGACGTCCCTGACGTCCTTTCTTGTTCGGCACAGTCGTCCATCCGTCATCATCAACCGGTGTGACGTCGGCCTCACCTGGCCCTTGCACAGGGGATCGCGGTGCGTTTGCCCCATTGACACGATGTCCTCCTCGTCCATCATTGCGAGGTCCTCGGGGTACGCCACGCCCGCCTCTGCTGCCTCCGAGAGATGCTCGAGTTCGTTGATCGCCGGATCTCCAGTTGACGGATTCGGTCGCTTTTGACTGTACTTGGGAGCCTTCCTTGGGCTCTCGAGGTTCTCGGCTGCGGGTGACTTCCTTTTGTTCGTCCGAGGTTGGGGGTACTTCTTGCTTTTCCACAGATTCACCGTTCTGAGGCTCCGAGGCCTCGGTGACTGCTCCGGTCTTGATTGCTTCTTCCCTCGCTTCTTTCTTGGAGGCTTCCTCCTGAGCAGCAGCCTCCTCCTTTTCAGCGGCGGCCTGCCTGGCCAATCTCTTCTCTTCCTTTGCCTTCTCATCGGCCTCCTTCTTCTCTCGGATGGCAATCTGTCTTTTTTCTTCAATCTCCTGTTCCCGCGCAGCCGTGTTTATGGGGCGGGCCGCTCCAAAGGGGCTGGCCTTGGAATCGCTACTTGGTGTTACCGCAGCATCAGGCGCTTCGGAAACAGTTCGTTTCTGTAAGTTCAGGCGGGGGCGGGAGACGGGGGCCGCCGGGGCCGCCGGGGCTGCCGGGGCCGTTGTTGTGGGCGGAGCAGTCGCTTCGACATCGTCTTTAGGAGCGTCGGGCCGCATGTTGCTACGCCACTGGAAGTCCTTCTCGGCAGCCGTGGGCGCACGCTCGGGCTGCTGCTCACGTCGATGACGAGCACCTTCTTGTCGGCCTTCGCCCCACGAAGCAGACCCTTGGCGACTCCCACGATGAGACCCGCCGCGTTCACCGAGGCCGTCTGGTCCTTGACGAGGAGGCCTGCTGCCGTCGCGAGAACCAGGGCCACCCTCCTGAGGTGGCAGCGGGGCGAGAGGTCCCCGTCGCTCCCAATTCATCTCGCGAGGCGCACGCGATTCTGCAGCAGGGTCGCGAGGGCGGCGCTCACGGTCACGGTCACCGCCAAAGTCAGCGCCCCCGGAACGCGCACCACCTCCTCTGCCGGGTAAATCGGGCAGAGGCCCTTTGCGAGTCCAGTCACTGAGGTCGCGAGAAGAGTCAACACGCCCATCACCGCCACGAGCTAGCACGACGGTTTCGTCAGCATCGTCAATCTCGCACGAGGAACGCATCTTGTATCAGCGGGAAATAAGCCAGCACTTACGGGGATCAGCAACCTTGATCTTGATCATCCGACCCTGGAATGATTCGCCATCGAGCTCTAGAGCTTTCTTCAGAGCGTCTGGGTTGGTAAACTCGACGTATCCGAAACCCTTGGGGCGCTGCATTTCGCGATCTTCAATGATGCGAACGTTGACGATATCACAGCCTTCGAAGAACGATGTGACGGACTCGTTGGTGGCATCGTAAGACAGATTGCCGAGGTGGGCGGTGTATGGTGGCTTATCGGGAAACCTTTGAGGGACGCTTTCTCGAACGGAGTATCCTGGAAGCGCATTAGTACTTGTTGCAAAGCATTCCAATCTCGTTCGGCCCACGTGGCTCACCTCGATCCTGCCATGTCGACATGCCAGAACTGTTATTACCACCGCCATAACGAGGGCGGTCGCTGGCGGGAAGTGGTTGGGTTCCTGTAAAGAGTGCCTTAATAAATAAACAGTCGAAGATGTGCCGAAGAAGATGAAAGACTCGTCATACCGGATACTACAATAGAACCAAATTAGTCGTTTGTGCTCGAGCTTTGCCTGGAGGCCCATGACTTACCGTAAGTTTCCTCAACTTCATCAGCCCACGAACCACCTCCGAATCCTTCACTTCATTTTAGCATACAGATGAGCCAGGCATGAATAGACCGACGAGCACGCACCACCATCAGTCAGAAAGTCCCCGAGGGTCATTTTCTGCTGTTCCTTCTTCTTGGGAGCTGCCAACCGCCAAAAAAAAAAACGGTCAGCAAATCTTCAGCATCAGCTGGAAGCTTTGACGGATGGCCTACCCATGATTGCGGTTTCGAAAGATCACGCGCAGTCGAATCGACGACGAATGCGCGCGAGGAGCAGATAGCTTGAGGGCAGAAGCCGGACCGTGCAGCTCTATCCCTCTTCGAGACGAGGAAAGGAAAGTCGGGCGGGTCGATGACGGGCGAGAAAAGACCCCGTGAATCAGAGAAATGACGAGCTTATCGTCGCGGGATGGCACAGTGTTGAGACAGGATCGGAAGCTGAAAGCAGACCCCGACGAGCGATGCCGTGGTTGGGGTTGTTGCGAGGCGAAATTTCCGCAGGCGTGGAAAAAAGTGCTGCAGTTTGTGAGGGTGCGTGCCTCAATTTTTACCGGGCAGGGAGTGGGAGGCGCTAGGCCCGATGTGGGCCAGCTCGTCTGGGCGGGCGCGCATAATACAGCTGGACATGACGACGCCAGGAATAGCGGCGCTTTTTTTCCAAATTGCGCGCACAACCTTGGTGAAGTAGTTTCGACTACGGACACATGGGTTGCAGTACCAAACGCAGTGCTGTTGAGCGCGAGATCCTTCGAGGCAGTGCATGATCCCACCCACTCGGCACGAATGCTCTTGTGGCGGGAGCGCGTCAGTCATATGATCAGCGCTTTTTCAATACAATAATCCTTCGCCGCTCTCCCGCCCGACACGGGATTTGCGTGCCAATCGTTTCCAAGGGGCTTTGCAATGGAATCAAACGGTGACGATGCATCGATTCCCGATGGTCCTACACGCCGACAGCCACGTCCGGCGTTCCTCCCCCCTCAATTCGTCGACATTGTCGCTCCTTCACTCAAAGTCGGCCTCTACAGCGGTAAGATGCGATCATGTCCAGCCAAAGACCTGTCAGGTGTGTTCTGGTGTTGACGTCCCGCTCAAGGAACGGTCGGCGTTTTGGCTGGGGTTGGAGGGGCCATCGCAAGAGACTTGGGGCCTGTAGCACTCGGTTTTGCGACAGGGCGGCGCTGGTTCATGCTTGGGAGCAGTTACTGGTGTGCGTACGTCCTTGCGCCTCGATCGCCTTTTGACCTCAAACTCATTTCATCAGTTACTCGCACAGTGGGATTCAGAGCACTCGGTGGTCAGGACAGAATGACGCCGTTGCAAAAAGCTGCAGTCAGCGGCATGGCCGGGTCAACAGCCGGTGCAGTGATCGGTCTTACGCGTGAGTTTCGGTCTTGTTCGAGTGAGGTTGCTCGTGCCGCGAAGCTGTATCATCTAACGAAATGGTCCACAGGAGGTCCTACGACGATATTTCCCGCAATGTTGATTCTGGGCTTAGCAGGCGTCGGTGGCCAAGTCATTGCAGACGGATCATCCTCTTTACAGCCCGAAAAGAGTAAAGCCGATGGGAAGGGCTGGTTATCGAAGCTGAGTCCATTGAAAAAAATGACTGATGAGGAATATATCGCCATGATGAATGAGAAGATTCTGAAGGTGGAAGTGGATATCGCACTCGTCGACGACAGGATCGCTGAACTCAGGGCAGCAGATGAGAGCAGCCAAGGGAAGGGGAAAAGCTGATGGATGGCGTCGTCCGCCCGCCAGCCTTGTCGATACAACAAACGTCAAACACGACGAGAGCATGTGTTGTTGTACACTTACTCAATCAAAAGGAACACTTGAGTACGCAAAGGACAACCCGCAAGTCCGGTCTATACTGTTCATACTCCGGCAGTTGCTTCCGTGCCCGCAAGCGCTTGGACTTTGTGATGCATGGAGCGAGACCGCTTTGGTGCACTCAAAATCGTCCAGACTCATGATAACGAGCAGACATTACCGAAACTTGTTGGCGAATCACGCAACTCATGCACGCATGTGACGATCTCGCTATAAGCAGCAAGCTTTGAATTGCGAGAGAGGTGGGAGCAATGCGCATTGTTTTTTTGATGATTTTGCCCATCGCGACCGTTGGTTTCGTCAAGCTTCCTAGCCTGATCGTCCACGGTCTGGGCTGTCAAAGTCGGCGCGCCTCGGGCGGTCATCAGCCTCAATGGAGCCCGACTGCTCCGTATCCCGTACACACACTGTACGTGGCTGGTGGAGGAGCAGGATTGTTGGGTTATCGGACCAAAACGTGTTGTTGGGTGACGTGACGCTGTGGTGACGTCGCACCACACAGATAGGTTCCTGGACCTTGAATAGCGAAAATCCCGTGACCTGCCCTCCCGTATGTGGTACTTGCGCAGCTCAACGTGCTTTCGAGGTTGCATCGACTCTGAACAGCGTACCCCGTATAGAGCACTGAAAGTTCATCTGGTGAATGGTATGTCTCGAGGGCCAGCATGTGATGTAAAAGCACTAATGTACTCAAGTACCTGTAACTGGAGAGTTTCGGAACTGGTCGATAAGAACTGCATCCACATGTCACTGCTGCATGGCAATTGCCCCGATGGGTACTTACTAAATAAGTACTCAGGTACCTGACCCTCTGGAGTAAGGACCTGGGTCTGACTGGTGCGATTAAAGCCATCTACTGTATGTCGGGGTGTGGCTGAGCCGCCCTTCCGAATTCGATATGCATAAAGAATAAGTACGGCAGAAAATCGATAGCTATCACCAAGTAAGTATTTTGCCATCGCCAGTTCAATCTGGTTTTCCCAACCAATCCTTTGAACGGATGAACAAGCTTGCAGCAATTACTCAATTCCTCAGCTGCCTTCTCATCGCGGGCTTCATCGCCATCGTTGAAGCAAGCCCAAAGGTCTTTCGCGCCTAGCCTGCTACGTTTGGCCATCCTCGTCGCAGCTTCCGCATCGTGACGCTCCATCGTCTTGGCCGCTCCGACGCATCCGCAACCATCTTCCGGGGCGCCGACGGAAATCACAAAGGGCAATCCGTAATCGCCTCTCGACGAGTAATCAGCTGGCGCATGCGTATAGGCGCAGCCCTCGGCGGCCCTGCATCTGACCTCAGCATCGTTCCTCGGAACGGATCATCACATCCATCGAGTTCAATCGGTGCTCGCGCCAGCCATGACGTTCTGTTGCTGTATCGTCCAATTGTCGTACCAGACATGACATCTTCTCTGGTATCACTCAGGTACGTCCAAGGTGTCACACCTGGTCACGCAGTGTGCGGCAGCGTTGACATGATGACAATCAGACAAGTACAACCTCCCGGCGCTCGGCTTTCGGGCGCACACTGAGTCGAGGGCCCGCCGCATCTCCGATATATCATGGCCCTGCTCAACCCGACGTTCCTGCTTGGAGTGTTCGTCTTGCTATACCTGTCGTCTTTCGTCTTCTTCGCCGTACTTCGAATCCTCACCGGTGTCTCGATCCAACGTATCGGCTATTTGTCATTGCGTCGACTGGCCTACACCCCTCAAGATGGGTGCCGGGTGGAAATCAGAGGTCTGGGCCTTAATGTTCACCGTCCAACCTTCGCCCAACCGACATGGATCAGCCTCGTGCTGAGCGAATTGGTGGTGACATTGGACGTTCGCGAACTCGACGACCAAAACCCAATATCGACCAAGGCAGATTCGGGTGGCGACAAGTCGGGTCCAGGCGAACGTCTCGACGATTCTCTGCCCTCGCGCCGATCACGTCGACCGCACGGAAATCTAAAGACCGAATCGCGAAGCGAGACTTGGCAAAGGCTCGTCCAACTCAAGGACAAAATCAAGAACTTGCACACAAACATCAAATGGCTCAGAATGATCGATGTAGTGGCTACTAATTCAACCGTGAACGTCGTCGGTGTTGGCAGCATTCAAATCGGCAGCTTCACCATTGCCGTAGACACAAGACGCAAAATGGTTGACCATGCTCGGCTTTTCAAGTTGCGAACGGGGAAGAAACAACATCGCCAGGCTGAGTGGATGATCTCACTGCGGAGCGTTCTGTTCACTGCTGAGGGTCTCGAGTCTCTTGACGTTCTCGATCATTGTCTGCTCAATGTGCACGGCTTTCTATATGAGTCAAGACAAGGGCTGAGAGATGCTACCATATCCTTGAAGTTAGGACGTGTTCATGTGCCAATTGACAATTTGCAACTATGCGCAGCACGCTATGCTGAGTTGCGCAGGAAATCAGAGCATTCCGTTCAAGACGACCCCAAGGATATTGCGCTGGCGCGAGTTCCCGAGGAATCAGATGAACCAGATGCAGAAACTGATAATCTGATGCAGACGGTGACGGATTCGAGTGAGTTCGTCAGCTCGCTTTTGCGTGGCATCAAGGAGATCCAGTTCGCCGTCAGCTATGTCGGCATGACCAAAAAGGTGTCTTTTGTCAAGCCCGATGGTTCCCCTTTGCTGCTCAGCGCCTCCATGAAGGAGATTGGTGTCGACCTGCACCGCCTGGATCCCAAAACACCGGCACATCGCATGTATTTCTCCTCTCAAGATATTGCGCATGAGGCTTTGGCGGCCGCATTGTCAATTTCTGTCGGCATCGATGATGGCCACGGTAGTCCTCAACGGTTATTGTACATTCCAATGGCAACAACAACGATGAGAACCACGTTGCCGTCGAAATCAATTCAATTGGCCCAAAATGGAGCCGTTGGTGAAAAAAATGCAAACATCATGTTTGCCAACGCCGTCATCACCTCGCCGTCCATTGATCTCGATCCGGCCCATCTTCCGCTGCTGATAGCTATGATGCAACCTAAGCCCCGACCTCACAAGATCTCGCACGAAGGCAAGCATGATATCATATCCCGCCTTCTCCCCAAGGCCACTATTAAATTCTCGATGCACGAGCCTGTCCTGCGAATGAAATTAAAGCCGCTGCGGGAGGCAGAGGATCCGGATGATTTTGATCTCATCATCTCGTCCATCTCGTCTGTTTCATTGGATCTAGAGTCATCTCATTCATCTGCGGACGACCTGCATTACTGCCTTGATGGCGCAATGAGACTGCAATCACATCATCTGTACTACCAGACTTGCACTGGCGAGCGTTTCAATCTCATGACCACCGATTCCTTCGATCTCAGGGCGAATTTGGCCGCCCAATCAGAAATGAAGGTCGAAGTGACGGGCAACGTCAATTCGTTCAGCATCAGCATGGTGAGACCCGAAATAACAGACGGGCTCCGCCAAATTGTTCGCCAGCTACGAATGGATGTCGAGCCAGAGAAACGAGCTACCTCCAAGACTGCCAAGACGAAAAATTTTGTGCGGTCAATGCCCGAATGGCTCGTCAGGTGTCAAGTCGAAGCGACGGATTTCACAATGGAGGTTGCTGGCGTGGATGAAGATATTTCCGATGATACGAGGGGAATTCTGCTACACCTGGACTCTTTCGGCGCAGAGTACAGGGCCCATGGTTCCGATGGCCTCCAACGTCGGCCAGGGCGGCGCCGGACTCAAAGCAGGTCCGTGGCACAATCCGATTCTGATCTGACCCCCTCGCCTGCCTCTCCTCGGTTCAGGAGGAAGCCCCAGATAACCGGGGATGGCCGCCGGCTGGCACTACACGCCAAGGGGATCGAGGCACAGATCGTGGAAGCCGCGGACCGCCTTGAAGTCGAACCATTCATCAGCATTCCACGGCTTGAGATCGTCTTTTCAGCCGCGAGCGATGTCCACGGGCCCATCTTCCACGTGCAGTCTACCACCAGGGCCATCATGGTTCGGTACTCACTGTATCGACACTACGCTGTAGGAGTAGCCGTGCTGACTCTATTGAGAGCCTTCATGCGTACGAGTCGTGACGTGGCTAGGCCCCGACAACAAGGCACTTTTGACCCGAGTCAACAGCACCTTCTCTCGACTGCACGCCTCCCCGACGCGGATAGTACCTTAAATGTCACGCCCGAGCTCATCACCGTTGATATCAAGGCCGCGCTCGTGCAAATCAAGGCAGAGATGCCGCACGAGCCGCTGCTCATGCTAAGGATTTATGGACTGGAGACTGGGCGTCACAGGTGGTCAACACCGTTCCTGTCCTCTGCAAGTATTCGGCTATACGTCGAGACTCCCCGTTCACACAGCGTGTGGTCTCATATGGTTGGCATCAAGCACGGCCGAGTTGACTTGCGAGAGTCGAAACATAAGTCCCCACACGGTGGCTACATAACTGAGAACCTGATCGACATTGCCACCGAAGCCACGCGTTTCGCCATCCCACACGAAGTAATTTTTTCCAGAATTACCGATAACTTTGTGAACGTGGTCAAGTCTGCGCAACAATTGCATCATCGCTTCAAGACCGGCACAAACGAGTACATTTTGGAAAAGAAACCCGAAGCGCCCAAGTCGGTGCCCAAAGTCTCGTTTCGGTCTCACAGCTTTCTCTTTGAACTCGAGGATGGTCCGTTCGAGTGGAAGCTTGGCATCATATACCGCACAGGGCGGGAGGAGCAGGTCCAACGGCTCGCTCGCGATGAAGCCTTCCGAGTCAAGTCTCAAAAGGTTCGCGACGAAGAAGTTCGCAAGGGTGGTGGCAAGCTTCGTTCTCGGTCTACCTTCTCCCGTGGCAGGTTCGACAATCAGTCACCGCGATGGTTCAGAAGCAGAAGTGCAGATGCGTACAAGGCCGACACTGGACACAAAATCGGTGGCGGCACCATGCCCCGATACGACCCGGATCGAGAGCATGTTGGCGTCCATGGCCATGCTAGGGTTTCGGAAGATGAGGCCCGATTGGCCCTCGACAGGTTCAATGCCCAGGCGTGGAAAAGACGTATCGAGCGAGCGTACAAGACCTCACAGAATAGTATGCGAGAGTTGCGACAGTCTTTCTGGGGCTCTGGTTTGCCATCCGAGGACTTGGAGGAGACTGAGAACATCATGGAGGTGCCACAAAGACCCGCGCTCATGTCGTTGCGGGCAACAGATCTTATTTTCACGATTGACAAGCCAACCTTCGCCCTGAAAGATCTGCCCGATTTCATATTCAAAGTCGGCAAAGGTATGCCAAAGGATATGCAATATGGACTTCTCGTCCCCATGCACGTGGCTATTCAGATGGGTGAGGCGCGGATATCACTGCGTGACTATCCGCTTCCCCTGTTACATATTCCTGGATTGAAGACGGGGCAGTCCTCGAGAATGCAATCTGTTTCCTTGAGGGCCAATTTTGTGGTGGCAGAGGAGTTCCGTGGTCACGATTCGACGAGGAAAGTCCGAGTCAATGTCGTGCCTCCGCGTAACAATGATCCTACAGCATCCAACGAGGGCAGCTTCGCGATCGAAGTCCGCCGCACGATAGGACCGATCAAGTCGTTCTCGGAGGTTTTCATGGATATTAATACAGCGCTGCCAACACGAATCACATGGGGTCCCTGTTATCAGCCAGCCATTCAAGATATGATGATGGTCATTGAATCTTTCACGAAACCGCAGGTGGACGCTTCGGAACGACTTGGATTTTGGGACAAACTGCGACTCACCACGCATTCTCGAGTACATGTGGCTTGGAAAGGCGACGGCGATATGCACCTGTCTCTTAAAGGGACGCGTGATCCTTACCAAGTGACTGGCAACGGCGCTGGTTTCTTGATGTGCTGGCGCAACGACGTGAAATGGAACATCAACGCCGAGGACGACCCGAAGCAGTTCATGACTGTCGACAGCGGAGAGTACATCCTAGCCGTTCCTGATTACAGTCATCAAGTACGCGAGACTGTTCGTCGCCGACATCAGGATCATCCGCCGCTGACCGAAGATACATTCAAAGACGGGGCTATCTTCAAGAAAGTGGTCATGAAACTGTCAGGAAAGGTGCAGTGGCTAGCGGGTTTACTGTTCGAACGGGTCATTGAAGATGGGGAGAGAAACTTCTCATTCAGGCCTCATTACGACGTCACACTAAAAAATCCAGCCTACGCCAAACCGACGAACCACGGTCTGCCATACGACGCCTTGAGAGGCTTCAGGAGTCGTCACATCCATCTTTCGATCGCTGTTCGCGCACCGGTTGACCGCGACTGGATGTCAGACCAACCGGAGCCGTCAAGGAGCTACAATACGGTTCATCTCACACCTCGGTTCTTTACTCACTTCTTTCAATGGTGGGGATTGTTTGGTCAACCGATGTCTTTGCCCATTCGACAGGGCAACTTGTGGCCAGGTCGTGAGAGAAACAGCAAGAAGTTTGGCAGGCATCTTGCAACCGTCAAGTACAGTTTGCTGCTCGCCCCTCTGTTTCTCAGCCACATCTATAAGCACAAAGATGCAGAAGATTACGCCGAGAACGCTGTGTCCGCGACAGGTCTCAAGGTGCGCTTCGATAGCTTCATGCTTGATTTGCATCAGAGGCGAGAGGAGTTCAACACTCTTGCCAAAGGGAAGAGCACGCAAAGCAGGACGTCTGGCATAAAGATTCATGCCTGCCAACTCGACCTGTCCAATGTCGATGTTCGAGCCGTCTCAGCTAGCCTGAAGGGCACAACGACCGAAGCTATCAAGAAAGGATCTATCTCATCTCTCATCACGGACCAAGATGAAAAGCCCGATCTCTCACGATTCACGATTCCCGATGACGACTTCAGTTGGATTGACATGGACGATTTCGTCGAGCTGGACTGGATTTTACCCACGGAACCTCATCCAAATACCAAAATATTGCCCTTGGCCTTTGCACCTCGATTGACGTACTTTCGACAGACCGACATTGGTGGCGTTATTGCTGGTGACCCTGCCAGGACAAGCCCCTTTGGTGACGAGCCCACGCATTTCTGTACCATGACGCATGATGACGATCCGAAACGAGTTCAAAGTCAGCTGATCCGAGAACGTCTGGATCAGCTCATGATGCAGATGGAGTCACATACGCGTGACGTCGGCGAGTCGGAGCTCAAAGTCATTCAGACTAATTCGGAAGACCCCGAACTCGTCGGTAATTTTGAGGAGTTGCGAAAGCACACCAACGTTTTGAAAGACAAGGAGCTTTTCTTGAAAACGATGCTAGATCAGATGCGTAGCAAGTCACGAACGGACAATGATGGCTCCCGCCGGCCTTCAGTCCCTCCTACCACTTCTGCTTCACCCGGTCCTGACAAGGAAGTGGAAGTCCCTCCCACTCCGGAATTTGAAAGCGAATTCAAGAACCGATTTGTCATTCACAACCTGCAGTTCAAGTGGAACAATCTACTTCGAAACATTGTGCTGCGTTACATTCATCAGAACAGTCAACGTCGCGGCTTTGTATATTATCTTTCGCGGCCAGCCATCAAGTTCATCCTAGACATTGTCGAAGAACAAAGTAAAGCAAAGAAAAGCACCAATAGCACCAGAAATAAAGCAGCCTCGACGGCTCCTCCCGGCAAAAATACATCACCAAACCCCAGCGTACGAGAAAAAGATAGCGCCACCGAGCTGGAGGACCGTATACGGAGTATTTTTGGGGATGGAAATCGCTTCTTCAACGCCAACTTCGAGGCCAATGGGGATGGACAATGCGCCTCGATTGAAGATTTGGGCAGCGGCATCTCCAAAGACTTCAGCCCTCAAAGCAGCTATCACGTGCGACTGATCGCACCACAGATTCAACTGCAGAGTGCGAAGAATAAGAAGCACGTTGTGATGGTGACGGCAAAGGGCATGGAGCTCAAGGTCATTGAAGTGATGGACAAGGAGAGGATCTCCGACACTGTCAGCGGTCTTGTGCAGCGTCGATTTCTCGTCAACATGGACAGCACCCAGTTTTTTGTCAGCCACCAGAAGTGGTTCATGACAAGCCTGGTGTCCATGTACGCTGGAAGCAAGTACGGAGCATCCAGGGGATCGGCGTGGCCTCCGTGGGTTCCCATGGAAGCCATGTTCAATTTTCAGGCAGATTCTTACGGTTTCAAGCGCGTTGTGCAGAAGACATCAGCCATGCTCCGCTACGACAAGTACAACAACCTGCGCCTCAAGTACAATGACGAGGTGAACCGCGATGACGGCGAGAACGTTGACAACGCAGACAACAATGAAAGCCGCTCCGACAACTTATGGGTCGAGTTTCCTCAAGTACGAGCTCTCTGCAACAGCTCACAGTATTATGCCATGTATGTCATCGTCTTGGACCTTCTCATGTACAGCGAGCCGCTGGAGAAGACTCGCAGCGAGCGGCTGGAGAAAATCATTCTCGCCTCAGACTTCAGCGATCTCAGTGGCACGCCCAGGATGGTCCAGAAGCTGCAGGAACGCATCAGGCAGCTGGAAGAAATCAAGGGCCATTTTCAGGTGTACTCCAAATATTTGGACAAGAAGGGCTGGGAGGATCGCCTGGCGCTCGAGCGAGATCTGGCCGCTTGCGAGGACGAGCTCTTCTTCATGATGAAAGCCATCACCACATCACAGCGCAAGTACGACACTGAGAGCGATACGAGCGCCTTGTTGAAATGGAGCATCTCGGCGCGTGACATTGTGTGGCATCTGATCCAGGATAGCTCCGAGCCACTCGTGGAGCTGCAGCTCAAGGACGTCGAATACGACCGCACAGACAACTCTGACGGTTCTCACATGAACCTGGTGCGTGTGGGAAAGGTGTTGGGTCTGAACTTGCTGCCCGATGCCACCTATCCAGCCATCATTGCCCCATACAACGAAGCTGCCAAAAAAGCTACCACGGAAAATCAACAGCGAGACATGATCCGTGTCTACTGGCACATGTTGGAAGCCATTGCGGGAATTCCCGTCATGGATCGTTTCGAGGTCAGTCTCGTCCCGATGAAGGTGCAGCTTGAGAGGGAAGCCGGCAAACGTCTCTTTGAGTACATTTTCCCTGGCATGGATGGAGACAAGGCCGATAAGGACGACAGCTCGACGGTGACAAAACACCATCTTCCAGCTCAAGATGATGAGGACGATGAGGACGAAGACGAAGACGACGATGATGATGGATCTCTGAACAGCATCAACACCCGCCTGGGCACTTCATTGATGGACAAGGATTCTTCGGGATTCACCACGAGAGCAGGATCGCTGGAGCTGCGATTGCGCCCGACGCTGACATCGAACACTGGGCAAGACGCCAGCCCGAAGAAGGCTCTGGGCGCCCATTCCGGCGAAGGGCATGCTTTCCGATTGTTCCGGTCTGGCCACACGGGCAAAACCTCGATAGCCAAAAAGGCCTCACGAGAGTCCTTGCGAACCAACATGCCTTCTCGGCCAGGCACCATGGTTCGCTCATCCACTGGGTTCTCGTCCAAGGAAAGCAGGGATTCTGCAGAGTCTAGGAAGGCATCGAGGTGGCGAGGTGGCAAACCAGCCAATGGGGAAAAAGAACAGCAGAAGCGACAACGGCAGCAGCAGCACTCGGACGATCTGACCAAGATGATCAACCGTGCCAGCAACTACATGACATTTGCCTACATCAGGATGCCGTCGGTCGTTCTGTGCCTGAGTTACAAGGGCAAGGATCAACGCAACTTTGAGGACGTTCACGACTTTGTCTTTCGGCTCCCCACCATGGAGTGGCAGAACAAAACATGGTCCAACCTAGACCTAGCGCTCGCCCTAAAGAAGGCAGTGGTGAAGGCCTTGATCTCGCATACCGGCGCCATCATCGGGAACAAGTTCTCCAAGCATCGCCCAAACGCCGAGCAGCGCAGTAAGCTGCGAGAGATGGCCAACAGTTCGGTCCTGATTACGCCGGCAGGCTCATCGCAACAATACGCAGCCAGCATCAATGAGAGCGATGACTCTTCCAGCTTCTACGGAACCTCGCCAGTCGATTATTCTCGCTCTCCACCCCGAACTCGGAATGGCAGCAGCACGCGCAGCAGCATACCAGTACCGCAGCGCGATAGTCGAAGCAGCAGTGTCGCCAGCACGCGCTCTCACAAAACCGGCGGATCATCAGCGAACAGAGGCAGCGCCACTCCCGCCTTCCTCGCCATGACGACGGCAGCCTCGCCGGTCGAGGCCCCCGATGCCGTGGGACTGGGCATCGGTATGCGACGACCATCCTCCAGTGGCGACTTTGTCAACTCGAATCATCGTCAGGTATTTCGCAACATTGGGGGCAGTGACTCCCGGCCGGCCACCAGCGCAGGTGGCCTTGGACCCAGACCACCACCAGGGGATCGGCGGAAAAGCAGCGGTGGAGGGCTCATGGACAGACTCAGTGCTTTTACGGGCCGTCGGAGAGAGAGTAGCTCTGTGGCTGATGACGCAGCGGGAGGTGCTGGAGACTACGAGAGCGCGCAAGATGGAAGGGCGGCACAGGGTAAAAAATTGAGCCGGGGTCAAGGGCGCACAAAGACTGGCTAGTCTGCACAACCCGAGACTGGTGCAGGATAGAAATCTAGGGGGAAATGGCGCTCAGGCAAATCTTCCTTTTCCACGTTCATTGTTCATACATGGCAGGGCGTCGGAGGGGGGGTAAAGGACATCTTTACCACTATAGATCAAAGGTTTGACTAGACAGTACGGGTAATTGGAACGGAGCGGCCTTCATTTATTGGGCTGAGAAAAGCGTTGGGACGTTCGCTCACGTCGATCAACTGTGACGAGACGCGGAGGGACAAGGGATTTTGTTTGTCATGTACTATGTGTCTCTCTGCGCCAGCCCCGATCGTGCGAGCAACATCCATTGCCCGTATCGTTGTCTATTTGGATGTACCCAGCGCCCCAAATCGATGTGGATGAGGGATGTGTCACTGGGAGAAGCTACTTGTAAAGACTGCATCTCGATTATGAATCGTTGACAAGATGCCTCGCCAGCCTGGACTCAAGTGGCGGCAGGAAAGGCGTTGTTGGGCACCTGGAAGCAGCAAGGCAGCTCTTATCGATAGGGTCCCGCCCCCACACAGCCCCTCAACTCGGGTCCCAGATCGACCACCTCTGCTGCTGCTGCTTCTGCTTCTTCTTCCAACTAAAACTGATCAGCTGCTCTCTTTCTTGATTCTTCTGTTTCCCATAGGTAGACGCAGAGGCGAATCAGCTCCGTAACTGCATTCAGCATGGAGCTAGCTCGCCAATCATGGGGTGCGTGCTGCCATTCCCCGCACAGAAATGATGCAGATGCTGACGAACAGGTCTTTGCCTCCCCTTCCTCAGAGCTTGACAACAACATCAAGCTGGTCGACCCCAAACGAGACGCCCTGTATAACTACGACGCCGAAGCGGCCAAGGCCATGGTAGAGCACCGTCCTTGGGCCCGGGACGTGCGGTACTTCAAACACGTCCGCATCTCGGCCGTGGCGCTCATCAAGATGACCATGCACGCGCGGTCGGGCGGTAACCTCGAGATCATGGGCCTCATGCAGGGCTACGTCGATAAGGACACGTTCATAGTGACGGACGCGTTCCGCCTGCCGGTTGAGGGGACGGAGACGCGCGTGAACGTCCAGGAGGAAGCAAATGAGTACCTCGTCGAGTATTTGGACTTGTGCCGCGCGCAGGGCCGCGAGGAGAACGTCGTAGGCTGGTACCACAGTCACCCGGGTTACGGGTGCTGGCTGAGCGGTATTGACGTCGATACGGAAGCGCTGCAGCAACAGTACCAGGACCCGTTCCTCGCCGTAGTGATTGATCCGCACCGTACCGTCAGTGCCGGCAAGGTCGAGATTGGCGCCTTCCGGACCTTTCCGGAGACGCATAACGAGGCGTCCATCGCCATCGAGAGTACAGACAAACATGCCGTGCCGCGCGCAAAGGCCGCCGAGTTTGGCGCCCACGCCAAAAAGTACTATAGTCTGGAGGTGTCCCATTTCAAGAGCACGCTGGACACGCACCTCCTCGAGGCGCTGTGGCACAAGTACTGGGTGCAGACGCTCAGTCAGAGCCCGCTGCTGACGAATCGTAACTACGGCAGCAAGCAGGTGCTCGATCTGAGCTCCAAGATCAGGGACGCCGCCGAATTCTGGGAGAAGAGCAGGACGCCGCACGCCGCGTCGTCTTCGTCCTTGCCAAGAGATCACCTGATTGAGAGGCTGGCTGGGGAGACGAACTTGCTTGCGTCCAAGGAGAAGTCCGGTCTGGTGACGTGCGACATCAAGGCGAAGCTCTTCAATGATCTGGGGGGTCACGAAGCCGTCTTGGGCGGGAACGGCTGATTATGGAATCTTGGACATTCGTTTTATTGGCGTTCGGCGAGGGGGGCCGGGGCAGGCACTTGTGTACATTGGAACTGCTCAGTGCAGGGTTTGCAAGTCCTCGCGACTCGAGCAAGAGAAAACACTGCGTCAGGTCTGACTGTGCGGTATGCCAGCTCAAGTTATAAAGCTCGTTGGTATCGATTACGAAGTAATGATGATGCCCTCAAGCTCTATATCTGCTCTGCGTGCTGGACGTGCAGGGCGCGAGCACGAGGAATGAAGCCCCTTTAGATCGACTACTCGAAGTCAGGACATATATCTGCGCTGCTTGCTCCACAAGCAGGACACGAGCACAAGATGTGACGTCCTTTTGTATCGCTACGATGTGAAATTTCATGTGATGAGGCCCTAAAGCTCCATTTTTACATTACGTGCTTAAAATGCGGGATGTAGGAGAACTCATGTGGTGATGTCCATTTTGATCTCTCACTCAAAGTAAATGAGTTCCTCAACATCCTTCACATCTACGTCCCACCCAGCACATCAAGTCTGGCGGTTCAGGACGCACCTACCCTACATGTCGTGCTGACGCACAATATGCGCCACGACACCACCTCGCCATTACATCATTCTGGCGTCCACATCTTATTATTGGGTGGCATTGCACTCTGCATTTGTCAGACTGACTTGACCTGCAATGCGTGTGCTATTTGCCGATGGTTACCATCTGGGGGTGTTGTGCACGTCTACTTCAAAGCACGAGAATTCAAAAACAGGAACGAATCGACCACTGGACTTGACGTCAGATGCACGCCAATACACAAATGAAAAGTCGAAACATCACACTCAGGACCGGTCGCACATGTGTCCTTCTATTTACGCGATCGTGTGGCTGTCTTTTGTACTGGATCTGTATGGTTCAAAAATCGGGGTGCCGGTCGTAGCGGAGCTGCTGGGTGGCGGAGGCTGCACAATGCTACCGTTTCGCGTCCTCAGAGGAGGGATGCACTGAATTTCCAATTTTTCTTTTCCAAGAAATCGAAGAGTCTCAAACGTGGCTACGATCGGAAAATGGCCTGGCGCACGCGACCATGACGCCAGATTTGCGTAAGGGCCATTATGGCGATTGTGACTCCTGATGAGGTCGGGGCTGCCTATTCCGCAGTCTCTCCAAATCGGGAAAAATGTTGGCTGCAATCATCATCGAGTTTGAGCGCATCGCCAAGAACTGGCTGGCTGGACCCACCACCCGCACCCACAAGTTACGACAATCAACGGCAAAAAGCTTCGACGGATCCACTGCGTCGTTGGCCTTTTCAAATGGATGGAGCTGAGCTGGGATGAGCTTAGCTCTCGAGGTGCATTGACGTCATGGATGTGTAGTGGTGTTCGCGTCCCAGCTTTCATCGTGGCCTGTCCTTCCTCGAGAATCAAGGAGCAACTCGGCTCATGACCGGGGCGCAGTCATTGGATGAAGACTTGGCTGATCGGCTGTCCTGGCAAGCCGTCATTTTCACTGCCGATACCAGGGTTCCCCATGGCGGCCTTTGGGACGATGAGCAAGTAATTCTTGCAAGGTCTACGATGTTATGCAGACCCGTTGCCTTCCTGTCGGTTGGTACTCCGTAGACGACACTCCGATTGCTCGTGGTCAACCTCGACCACGAATCGACGATGCTGTCGTGCACAGCTGGGTTGGCCCGTTACCAGGTCAGCATCACACAACCCATGGCATCAAAGCTGAACAGGCAGAGCAAGGGGAAAAGAGATCATTTCAATGCGGCCCACACCAGTGTTGGCCGCCTCTTTATTACTCGCCCACACCTGTGCCCGTTCTCCTTCCAGCTCGGCTCGATCAGGGTTCGCGAACATGTGCAAGGGAATGCAGTTTTCGATCAAGTGTGGAGGCGCCGTTCACGACTGAGACCATTGAGGATCGCGTACGGAGTATTCCGTGGGCCTTTTTCTCTGCGACACGGCGTATTACTACTGGGCGTGTTTCCGTCTCGTCCGCGATTCCGACCCTGAAAGTTTCAAATCGTCTCGCTGCTCATCATCCCTTGTGCCAATGGGATGCGGGCAGCTGGCTCTACTGTAGCTATTAGCTCAGGCGTGGGCCGCAATGGAACGTACACTAAAAGCCGAGACCACCTGCATGCATCCTGTCCGTTGTTTTCGCACCGGCAGCCAGCTATCGTAGGGCACCGCACAGCTGAGACAAGTCAGCGCCCTGTTGCTGGGGCATGGACAGCGAAAGCGTTGCACAGCCTCTATCGCAGACATGAGCAAGGAGGTGATCAATCTCCGACGCGACCATTTCTGATTTCCTTGTTGCGTGGTACGGGACACTGGGGGCAGGCAGGCAGGAGCAGCAGAAGGTGGCCGGACATGGCGTGCCGTGTCTGTGGCGCCAGTTGCGATTCTCGTCACATCATGCAGGTGCCCGAAAATGCCCGCTCATGACCGAGTCTGATTCAGCGAGGGGACGGCGAGGACGGCATGGGCAACGGCGATCACGACCAGATAATGGACAAAAAGGCGGCAAGCACATGCTTGCCGTTAGTATCCTGCTGACTTGATCGTCATAGCGCGCCGTCTGCCATCTCGAGTCCAAGGCGCATCTCACCTCGGGTGGAGCTGTGGCACAGAGGACAAGAGATGAGCAAAAGAATCGGCCTTGGGGGTGGGCTGCTAATCAACGAGGACCAGAGATGATATTTGCCATCGGTCAAGTCGTGGGCGCATCGACGGATGCCGTCCACATCCAGTCTTGTTTCTCCCCGTCGTCTCTGCTGTACGCTAAACGATTTGATTCATCATTGCGCACCCCCCCCCGGAGCCCAATTCACGCGAACGCCCCCCATATTGCGGTGAACAAATTGGAAAAAAATAAAAATTAGAAATAAAACCACTTGACCACCTTGCTTTAGGACTATTACTCATTTTGTCCCAGTCCGTCTTGCCCACCACGCCTAGAATCATTTCGGCTTCAGGGCGCGCCTTACCCTAAGCATATAGCTTTATGTACTCCTGTTATGCACTCCTGACGCCGGACGGAGTCTTCCAACGAGTAGAGTTCGGAATAATCCGTCCGCGGTATTGAAGGGGCATGCTGGGGAGCCACGTTGGCTCTCACAGCTGGGAGAGCGTCACACGCGAAGCACTTCCTGCCAATTGAGCGGTTGGCACCCTTGGGGACATTTGACATTGCGTCTTTGCTGCCTCGCGGCATCCGCCATCGCCATGGCGTGAGCATTGCTACCTTCGCCCTCGCTTTCGCGACCCCTTCCGCCTCGCTTTGCCATCGTCTTGCTGTCCACCGAGCACCCGCGTAGCCATTCACAGGTGTTGGGGCAACGGAGCGCATCTCTCCATTTCTGATGCATTTGAAAGAGTCAACTGCATGGAATTGACTATGGATATGGACAGACAGCCCAGAGAAAAGGCGAGCACAAGCCCACACCGCGAGCGCGCTACTGTTCAGCGGCCTCTTCTCCGCACACAGGCCGCAGTAGCGACATGGTATGTGCGGAGAACCGCCGAGTCCTGCTGGTGCCAGCTGGCCCCAGCCCAGCATTACGCGAAACCTTCCCCTTGGCTGCTCGACGGAGCTTCGTTCCGCATTTGATTGGCGTCGCCTGGTCAATGACGTACTAGCTGGCCTTGCTCAACGTCACCAGCACTCCCTGCCTTGAAGCAAGGCCCAGCACAGGTATGATGAATGACACGGTCTTGCTCTGGTGCCTTGCCTGCAGAGAACCAGGCCTCATTGGGTCATTGGTATGGCGGATGCTGTGCTCCCCCCCCCTTGCTCGAGTCGCTCCTGGCTGGCTTATAAGCACTTTCATGCCCTCGCCCCCTTGGAGTCGTACTGGATTCCAGTCCTGCCTCTCTCGACTTTTCATTTCTTCCTTTCCCTTTTTGCTTCGCCTCTGCTCCGTACAATACCCTCATCTACTGTGGCACCACCATTATACCCCATAATAACACACGCACCCAATTTGATACCCCGAGACGCGCATCGTTATCTCGACCTGTTGCATTAGTTCCTCATTTTCTGCGCGCAGACACGCCCCTCAACCTGTCTGCATCTCGACCACGACACGTCTCCTTCCTTGACTGTCGTCTGACCTGAATCTCTTGATACCCTCCCTCTGCACTCAAAAGCAGTTGTTCAGCGTGCAGTCAACATGTCCGCCAACGTCAACAAGCCCACCGACGTGAAGCTCAAAGAAGCGGACATCAACCGAAAGCTTCAGCTGTACGGCATTCTCAGCGCGTTCCAGCTGGGCAAAGTTCCTTCAGTATGTCTGCCACATCCTCTGAGTCCAGAAACGCGCAGCGTGACTAATCCGACACGCACAGAATGACCAAATTGATGTTGCTCTCAACAGTTTCCTGACCTCCAAGGCACTGAACAATCCTCCCTCAGAGCTCTCCGAAGATGGAAAGGTCCTCATCGCCGACACCAAGGAAGTCATCCGCCAAGCCAAGAATCTCCTGCTCTCAAAGAATGAGGGCAACTTGATTCAGGATTTCATTTGGCAAACCACACAATTCGACCCCAAGAGCGTGCAAGGACCAAATGCCCCTATCAACAAAGATCAAGCGCAGCGCGATGGAGATGAGGCCCTGCAGGGTCTTCGTACGCTCGGAACTCTGCTTATCACCAATGGACAATTCCGCAAACTTTGTATGTGCATCGGTCCATCGAAAATGTCCGGCGTCATGACCTAAGAGCTAATCATAGACGTCAGTGAACGACGCTGTTGTCCTTTTCCGTGACATGCTCGGCGATGCCGCCACCAACGCTGCTGGTCGCGTCCGCCCTTCGGAGGAGCAACTGTCTCAGATTGACAAGGCGGCCGACGACAACACCTGGCACGACAAACCCGACTTTTCCAAAGAGAACCTCCAGAAGCAGGCCAAAGGTCTCTACGGCGGAGACGCCAAGGGAGATGCCCAGCAAGTTGCCGGTGCCACCGCCAACGCCGCCCTGCCGCAGGGCACTCAATCGGAGAACATTGACAGAGTCGGCGCCCAGAATGTGCTGAAAACCACTGCCCAACAGAAGATTGACGAGAACATCGACCCCGAAACCAAAGAGAGCATCAAGAAGCGAAATGACGAATACCGTCGCAAGACGAAAGAATATTTCAACAAGAAATTGCCCGAGGAACGCAAGGACCAGATCATTTTCCGTTTGAAGAAGCTGGTCCTTGAATGTCAACAGCATCCTGACTACTCTCGGGCTGTGCAGTCACTGCTTCGTCTCGCCGAAACGTACGGATCTCATGGCCGTAGCCTTGGCAAAGATTCCCAAGGCACCGCACAGCAGGCGCGATCGGGCTTTTCCCAAGCCGAGGCCGACCTGCGAACGCTGATTGAACGATTTGCCAATGGGACCTCCACGTCCACCCTTTGGGAGTCCATTGGTCAAATTTACAAGGACGCGGATCGCGATCCCGAGCTCAAGGGCTGGTTCAAGCAGGTCGATTCCTTTATTCGCCGTTGTCTGCTTGAGCAGGGTTATATCCTGGACGACTCTTCCAACCGAGAGTGGGATCGTATCTATGACAAGGGACAGTACTTACTTCGCGAGAAGTATCGCGGCCACACTGATCGTGTCATCGATGAAACCAAGTTCATTGCCGATCAATTTGACAAGGACCCCCACAATAAAGCATTTGGTGAGGCTGTCCAGAGACTCTTTCAACATCTTGGCAATGACGAGAATGGCAAGTCTGTCTTCAAGCCACACCTGGTCAAGGACCTTACCGAGACTATTCTTCCTGCAATCCTTATCAATGTCAACTACATCCCGATTCCTCGTATCGAATACTCCGATTCGCAGGTGGATGCCGTCATTGAGAACTTGGTCCTGGAGAGCGACAACTTCATGCCCAATGTTGCCGAGGTTGCCAGCGAGCACTACTTCCGATGGGGTCGCAAGAAGATTGCCAACAAGAGTCGCAATGTTGTTGACGTCAAGGTGGCGGGCATTCAGATGGATCTCCGCGACGTGAGCTTCTACGTCAACAGGAAACAAGGCTTTCCATCCTTGAAGGACACTGGCGTCGCGGACATCATCCTCCCAGGAAACGGGCTGTCTTTCAGAATGAAGGTGGCTACGGCTGAAAAGTCGGACCCTCAGAACATCTTCAAGGTCGACAAGGTCGATGTTGACTTCAAGGGACTCAACATTAAGATTAAGCAGTCCAGTCACAAGTTGCTATTTGGCCTTGTCAAGCCTCTGGCCCTCAAAGTACTTCGTGCTCCCATCCAGAAGGCCGTCGAGAAGGCCATTAAGGATCAGTTCAACGAGCTCGATGCCCTGCTCTTCCAGATCAAGAAGGATGCCGAGGCTGCCAATGCCGGCGACGTGGAGGACAAGGCCAGCTTCTTCCAACGTTACTACAATGCGGCTCAGAAGCGCTACATGGATGGCAAACAGAAGACCAAGGAAGTCGCCTCGGACAAGAAGGTCAACGTGGCCACCACGACACAAGACAGCATTTTCCCCGACGTCAAGTTGCCCGGTGGCATCAGCACCAAGGCCACCGAATACAAGGAGTTGGCTCAAAAGGGAGACAAATGGGAGAGCCCAGTCTTTTCCATTGGCAATGCGAAGAAGAGCAACGACATTCCTGCCGCCCCCAAGGTCCAGGAAAAAGCTGCCCCAACCACAAGCGGTCCTACGACAACTGCTCCCCCGACGAATGGACACACCACCACCAACGGCGCGCTGAACGGGAACGGCAATGGAATCGCGACGAAGCAGCCTCTCAGCGCTCCACTCACTACTCCTCTGGAGGTGAATGGTGCCACAGTCAATCAGCCCCTCGGCGGTCACTAGGGAACGGATCCACCGACGAATCCTGACTATTCACGATTACAAAAAAAAGGGAGGGGGGACGAGAGGCCAGTAAAGACGCTATACCCGGTTCAGCGCCATTGATTCAACAACAGCTTGCGAGCTCTTGGGGGCTCGGGACAGTACTTGTTAGTTGCGATACCAAGTCAGGTTATTCATTTTCTTTCGTATGAGTGTGGACAGCACTGTCAACCGACGTCGTCTTGCCAGTCCGCCGGGAAGATGGCAGGTTGAGGTGGGGAAGCAGTGACTCGTGTCCTTGCATTATGTTCTACAATACGCCATAATAAGTTGCATCAATTTTTGCGTGATTCGTACATCATCTGTGATGCGCGTGAAAGTGGTCCAGCTCTGTAGTAATTCCTTGCGTCCCAGTAGTGCGAGCGTGGCATTGTCACGGCATAAGGCGTGAGGGTATGTGTAACTCTGCGGGCGATCACAATGTGGCAAGAGCCGTCCCAGTGCCACCTGCCCCAAAGGCGGCGCCACGGGGACCGCTGATTGGTTGCAGAGTGATCGACGTCAGGAGCACAGCGGGACTGGCGACGGCAAGCCGAATGTCGTGTCTAAAAGTTCGATGGGTTCCTTCAGAATTCACCCTTCTCCTTGTGCGTTTCCCTTCTTCTCCGGCAGGCAGTCATTGGCATAGTTCTACGAACATTCTGCGTCATCACAAGCCACGTCGGTGGGGGCCTGTCGACCCTTGGCGGATGGCAACGGCGCGCGTCCCGCCACGGCACCAGATCCCCCCAGCGCTGCAACGGACGTATGCATTGGCGGCTCGCGAAGGCTTCAACGTTTCTTTCGGCCGGCCCGGTCGTGCCACTGCTCTCTTATCTTGCGCGGCTTGATTCGGTTTGGGTGGCTCGCAGGGACGGCGGCCTCGTTCACCACTGATTCTGAGGCCCGCGGGGTGACGCAACCTCGCTCGGGAGCATTGCCCTTGGTCTTGGTGATTCTCCTCGACACGACTTGGTTGTTGGTGACGCAGCCTGTCTCGGTTTAGCTGGCTGGAAGGACGATAAAGCTTGTCTGATCGCCCTCTTGTCGTTCTTAACACGGTCTCTACTTTTGTTTGTTGGCGACGCTTCAGCTTCTCTCGGTTTAGCTGGCTAGGGGAAGGACGATAAAGCTTTGTCTGATCGTCCTCTTGTCGTTCTTAACACGGTCTCTACTTTTGTTTGTTGGCGACGCTTCAGCCTCTCTCGGTTTAGCTGGCTCGCGGGGAAGGACGATAAAGCTTCATCCCACCGCCCTCTTGTCTCGTGGCGAAAATCATCCCAAACCGACTTCTTCTTACCACCCCCCACTCGTTTGCGCCCATCACGCCATTCATTATGGTCGGCTCAGAGGCGGCCACCAAGAATCCCTTGCGGCTTTCGCGGGATCAAATTCATGCCCTCTTCGACATTCTGTCTCATCATGAGACGTATGCTGAGATCACCAGCTTCAAGTCGCCTGCAGCTATTAACAACTATGGGTTCCCGTTCCAGCAGGAGACTACTGAGAAGAAGGGCGAAGCCCCCGGTTCCGCTGCTCCCGTCATGCAGTTGCTTCTCACCAGACTAGTTCTGCCCTTCATGGGCATGAAGGCACTGCCCCAAGATTTTTGGAGCGTCCGGGTCCAAACCATCCTGGCGCGACTGGGAGAAGCTGAGCTGTCGGAGAGTTACGACAAGGGAGCTCTGGGAACTCGTAAGATGCTGGCAACAGGATCGAGTGCCATTCTGGAGTTGCTTGCGCGCGGAATGCTCGGCGGAATGGAGAGGAGGGACGCTGGTGTCGACGTCGAGGCCTCCTCGTTTGACCATGGCAAGGCTGCGGATCTGGAGCGAGCCTGGAACAGCGTATTGCAGGGCCTGGTTTATGGCGACTTGATTGATGAGCTTTTCGACCATTTCGCTGAGTCGGACGACCTGGACGCCCTGTCGCCAACAGTAGAAGCGTCTGTGAGACACAATGTGAATATGTATGTCCTCTCCCTCCTTTCTCCCCTCGCGTCTCGTCCCTTTCTGCCCGCTCCCGCCCCCGCTGCCGTTGTCTTACTCTTCACGGGCTGATAAGAACTTTCTCTTTACGACGCGGAAAACAGGATCGCAGGTTTTATACATCAAATTTTCGTCCTATCACCCGAGGGGCCATATCTTCTTAAACTCATTGAGAATGTCCACAGTCTCATCCCCTACAAACTGATTGGTCAGACGCTGCGCATAGGAAACGCAGCGACCATGATCAACGGTATGACGCGCATTCTCCTTGCCAAATTGAGCGTCACCAGCGTCACCAACTGGCTGGGCTGGACGGCAAACGCCAATGACGGCATGAACCTTTTACAGCGCATCATATCTCTGGTTTTATCTTGGGACGCGAGCGAGTTCAAAAAGGGAACCGAGAAGATTGTCAAGGCAAAAGACGGCCCCAGCGATGAGATGTTGGCTGCGATCCGTCAATATATCGAGAAGCCGCGTTCGGAGCACGACGCAGTGAGATTGAAGAGCGAGCAAGACTCAAAGTCCATCATCACGAGCATCTTCGATACTCTCAATCCGTACCTCAATGAGCAACTGACAGAGTCACAGCACGCGCAGTGTCTGGAGTACTATTCTGCTCGGCTGTCAGTCCGGGACAGGGATTGTATCACGGCGGCTCTCTGCCGTCAACCGCCAGACATGTTGACCCAGGCCGTCAAAGATGTCGTAGCTGCGTGGGAACCCATCATTAGGACAGTGCACACCAGCGTGCAGCTCCACGTTCACTTCGATGACCTGCAAAAGTTCCTAGAAGCCCTGATCAAGACCAGCCAGCCTAAGAAGGCGTCGCGGTTGACCTCGGGCTCGGTTAAGGAACAAATGCCCACTGTGGAGGATTATGTCGACTTGCTCATGAAGCACCGCGGCCTGCTCTACAAGTACGTCCACGCGCTGGGGAGCAAGTGTCCAGAGACGTGGGCGGACATCCGCGCCTGGAGCAAGGACGTCATCAGTGAATTCCGGACGCCGAACCATCATTCCCCGGCGGCGCATCGCGAGAGCATCCCCGATGTCCTCAACAGGGTCTTCAATGGATTGGACTCGGAAGACACAAGTGCCAAGGTGATGGCGGCCGTGGACGCCCACGCAAAGTACCTCGCCACGCTGGAGGATCTCTCGTCGACCAACATGCAGCGAGTCGTATCCCCTCCGCTTTCCAAGGACGGAAGCCAAAGAGGGCCCGGCGTCTATCTGTCCCGCTGGCAGGCGCTACTGGACGAGACGCTCATCACGCCCAGCGAACAGAGCGGATCAACGCGACACGGCAGGGATGTGAAGCACACGACTACCATGGGCAAGACTGGCTCGGGGGGCAAGAAGCTGGGCGCAGACCAGTCGACGAAGAGGAGCGAGGTCGAAGCGCCGAATGTAGGCATTGTCATTGACGCACTGGGACCTGGCTTCAGACGCGCCGTCCAAGAGATGGTCAAGAGGCCTAGAACTGAGTCTAACGGGAGAAGTGTGGGCACAGATTCATGATAGAACGCTGCGGCGCATGCGAGCATCGATAGCATCACGTGAAGGGTTTAAAACTCATCGAATAGATTGGGTTTGGTGATCGCAACGAGCTAGATGTCTGTGTGCTTGTGCTTGTGCCGTCTCCGTCCTGTCCACCGTTGCTCATTGTATCGAAGAGGCTAGACATGGTTCTTTGAACTACTCCCCGTCCTGTCTTGTCCACCTTTATTAATGAATGACTGCAAAAAGCCAGCTGGTCTGTTTGTACTTGCCCGTCCCCTACCGTGCATCGCTGTTTGAGATTGCAAGGAGCCAGATATGAATTTCAATGCCGCCTACGGTCCCCATCCCGTTTGCCGTTGTTCTTGAAGCCAGATGATGTTGTACTTGCCCCCCCCTCTCATCCCGTATGCCGCTGTTCACGAAGCCATGTAATTTTGTAATTAGCCCTCCTCTCCTATCCTATCCCGTTTGCCGTTGTTCTTGAAGCCAGATGATGTTGTACTTGCCCCCCCTCTCATCCCGTATATCAAAGCTTGGGAAGCCAGGTAGTGTTGTCATCAGCCCCCCTCTCCTATCTCGTCCCGCATGCCGTTGTTCTCGAGGCCAGATAGTTTTGTACTTGTCCCCTCGCGTCATATCCCGTGTATCAAGGTGCATAACTGCAAAGAGCCAGAGCTCTTGCACTTGTGCCTCCAGTCTCGTCTACCTTCGAGACAGCAAATTGCAGCTCCCTGATCAAAAATCAGCCTCGTTCCCTGCACCGAGCCACCCATCCCTGCGCTGAAAAGCCAACTCTGTTAAAGCACATGTATCACCTGTCGAGGCGGCTGCACTCTTGCTTCACCAGCCCGTCGCCGACGCACCCCAGACCGTGCCAGATCCCCTCGCACCTCACACTCATCAACCAGGACAACCTGACTCGGACAACGGCTCCTGCCCCCCGGGGGCCCGTCAAGACAAATACGCTGCCGGCGTGCGGGATTCCTCTGCACCATGCGCCTCCGTAAGGCCTGCCGCCTCGACACGTTAGCCAGCCCGACTATCGCAGACGTGACCGTGGCGGGCGCACTGGCCATCTGGCCCACGCAGTACGCCAGTCCGTTGATGTACGACCCCAACGGCTGGGGGGTGGCGAAGGCAGCTTCCCCCTCGGCGGCGGCAGTCAAGTCCACGACATCGGGCACGGGGGCGCACCCCATAGTGGTCTTGGCGTACTCGATGTGGACGAGGCGGTCTTTCCAGAGCAGGGTGATGTTGACGCCCGTGAGGCGGTGCAGACGCGCGACCCATGCCGCGCAGGCCGAGCAGTTCCGCTTGGAGAAGTACACTTCGAAGGGGGGGGGCTTGTGTTGTCGTAGTGCGGCGAGGTGCGACGTCGTGATGGCCGGCGAGGACGTGATGCCGTACATGCGCAGGAGGACGTGGACGGCGTGCGTGGCTAGCTTGATCTCGACGTGGCTGGCGCGGAACATGCCTGGTTGGCCGCGGTCGAAGGGGTGACCCATGGGGAGGCCGAGCAGGTGGGAGAGGTGGAGGGCGCGGGATGTCCATATGGCGTTGGGGAGCGTGGCGGGCGCCGTGTCGAGGCAGTCGCCGCGGGGGCCGTGGCCGTGGCCGGATTCGGACCAGGCGAGGATCTCGCGCTGCGGGGATGCGGCGAGGCAGAGGAAGCCGACGGTTTTCTTGGTCAGGGCCGTGAGGATCGTTTGGGGCGAGAAGAGGGCCGGGGCGGATGAGTGGTGGAAGGAGAAGTGGAGGTTGGCGCCGAGGACGAGGACGCGGAGGGTGGCCGTCGAGGGGGTGATGATGTGGTGGAAGTATAGGGGAAGGGTGGTGCTGAATGAGGTGTCGAAGGAGGTGGCGGGTGGTTGTTGTTCTTGGGGATCCTGCTGGTGGGAGTGTGGCGTGTCGGCAGGGGGAGTCGGGGACGCGGTGTTGAGGTTGTTGTTGTTGGTGGTGGCTGAGGCCTTGTTGTCGCTTGGGTTGCCGGTGGGCTGGTGTTTTGTTTCTTTGGGCTGGGAGCGAGCTGTGTTTGGTAGGAGATGTGTGTTGTTGGTGTTGCGGCTGTTCTCGGAGAGCGGGGTGCGAGTGTCTCTTCTGTTGTCGAATTGTCCTTGATTACTTTGCTTTGGTTGGGGTTGAGCCATGCTGAGGCGCGGATTCAAGTCGTGGGTGTTGCGGCTGTTGATGGTGAGTGAGCTGCGAGCGTCTGATCTACTGCCTGATAGTCCTTGCTGTCGTCGCTCTGGGTTAGCCATGTTGAGATGCAACTTTGCGTCCTGGCTGTTGCGGCTACTGATGATGGCCAGGCCGCGAGTATTTGCTCGACCACCCAAGGGTCCTTGGAACGTTGGCTTTGGCTGGTATTGAGCCACGTTGGGGTGCGGCTTTGGATCCTGGGTGTTGCGGCTGTTGAGTATGGGCAGAGTATGAGTCTTGGCTGTGATATCATCGGCTTCTGGTAATGTCTCCCTTGCTCGAGAGTCATGTCTGCTGAGAGGTGGCTCCAACTTCTTGGGGTTGTGGGCGTTGGTGATGCGTGATGCGTTCGAGTCTGACATGCTGCTGCTGTGATGACTGGCGTACTGAGGCCCTCTTGAAATGTAGTACTCTCTGGCGAGGCGCAAGTCGAGTATGTGATGCTATAGCTGTTGTCGAGACAAAAGTTGCTCGAGTTCTGGCTTGCCAAATTCTTCTTCCTGGAGTGGTCTTTGGTGAGGCAGAATGTGACCATGAGATGTCGCAGCCGTCGTTAAGGAGAGAGTTCACGTTCTGGCTTCTAGAGTTTCATTCACCTAAAGAAGTCTCTAGCAAGGCGGATTTTGACCGTAAGCTTTGGTAGTCGTCATCAGCAGGAAGGTCGTTAACGTTCTGACTTATCGAGTCTCCTCCTCACTAGTGTCATCTCTGGTTGGGCGAAATTCGAGTTCTAATTTCGCAGCCACTGCTTATGAGAGTTGCTGACGTTCTGATTGATCAAGTCCTCTCACTAGAATAATGTCTGCCAAGGCGAACTCGAGTACAGGGTTCTGCAGCCGTTATCAACGAGAGAACTACCGATATTATGATTTATTGTTTTCCGTTGACCTGGAGTGATCTCTGGCAACAAGAACCTGGAGACGCAGCGTCGCCTCCTTGATGGGATGCTGCTGCTACCTTGCCATGAGCAGGAACAGGCATCCCGCAGCGGGAAAGGCGGTGTAAGTTGATCGGGATTCGAGGCTTTGCGATCTTGAAGAGACTGCTGCTGCGGGCTTAGCGGAAGAGGACGAGAGGCTCCAACGCAGAGGGCACGATGCCAAGTGAATCGAGATTCGTGGCGTTGCGTTCTGAGATAAGGCTGTGGCAAATGGCTTAATAGAAAGAGAGTAGAAACTCTCGCAGCAAAGGAGCAGGAAGCGAAGAGAATGAACCGGGGCAACTCTCTACTTCGTGCGAGGGTGGAGATTTGCTGATTCGTTGAAAAAAACTTGCGGCGCTTGGTCAGGTTGGCGAGCAGGCAGCTGTCAGATGAACAGTCGGTTATGCCAGCTGCGTGCCTGCTGATAGATGATATCACCGCCGACCTCTGTTTTGGAGGAGTTGTCGGTCACCTCTTGGCAGATTGTAAATTCTTTTTGTTCTCGGGTATGAAGAGTTGCGACAAAATCTCAAAAAGGGGGCACGGAAAGGTGCAACAGATATCACAGTTCATGAGCACAATTCGCAACGGCGTTGGTAATGTTAGGTCCCGACGCGGTTGATCGACCCAACTTGAATATTTTCATTCATGCTTGTTGAAGTATTTTGTCAAGACCGAGACGCCCCAAAGCCCTGTGACCAGGCCGCACTCTGCGCGCCAGCTACAGGAGCTAACCCAATTCGCTAGATGCCATTCTGCCAGTCGCGGTTCCAGCATCATAGATTTACTCGTCGTCCTCATCTTCCTCCTCAGCGTCGGCAGTCGTTTGCGCAATTCGGTCCAAGTCACGTTGACCGGACTGGGTGATGCGACGTCCGCCCTTCTCTTCATCCTGTTCCAACACGCCGATTTTCTCCAAAGCCTGTAGGATCTTGCGGTCGACGGATCCTGAGGCGTCGACGTGTCGAGATGGCCGGGAGCCACGGTTCTTGGCTGTGCCGTGAACTTTGCGAAGACGGCCCACTCCGACGGTCTTGCGAAGGTATACGTGACGGGCGACGGAAGCAGCGCGGACGTAGAACCAGTCAATGTTCTGGGGGGGCAATTCCTTGGCAGGGCCGGTCTTAACCGTGTCGACCCAACCTACGCAATCATTGTCAGTCATAGAGCGTAATGAGCACTCAGAAACGATATATCATACCAGGAATGGGCAGCTTGCCCTGACGCTTCAAGAACGCAGCATATGAGTTGATGAATTTTTGCGCCTGCGAACAAAGAGACCCATTAGCATCATTCCGTCTTCAGAAGTCTTGCGACTCCCTCGCGCCTGCTCTCCAATCTTTTGGTCTCGAGTCCGACCATGAGCTCGTCCCCGGGGCCAGCGCTGAGGTTTATCGCGTGCTGGCGAGGCTGGTAGCGGCAACGCAAATCCATCCATGGCTCAGCGACCAAATGAGTGGCCCATCCGCAGTATCGCTCATACGACTCAGCGCTGTTCCCAGATCATGGCTGGTCGTCGTTCTCCTGCGTGAACTGCCATCGCATATCGCAAAGCATTGGTTTTTGGCCGCTGCGTTGGATTGTTCGACATATGCTCGGGAGTCGCCGCACTCGATGGGCTTTCGAAAGGGCGTGCGTCAAGGAGGACCTACATCAACGTCGCGCACAGTGATTCCACCAGCCATGTTTGCAGTTTTGAATGAGTGCAGTGTGGCGCAGGGAAAGAAGTGCAACTGCGTGTGATAATTGTCGAGGCGTGATGTTGCTTAATCTTTCCTCATCTAGTTCCGCTAAGGGAACACTTTTCATGGAGCGTAGGGTTTGTGGCCCTAACGGGCAGAGAGGAGTATGACTAAGCCATCATGGGGCATGCGCGATCAAAACGGGACATCGCTCACTGTGGGGCCTCGTCCGCGAATGGGGTCATTCGCTATGACGGGTCCTGGACAGTGCTGTTTGCCGCATCTCTGTGAATACTTCTCGAGTGAGCACCAGCATCTCACTCGTCATTGTCGCGGTAGAACACAGAAAAAAAAAGCATCGAAGTAGTGCAATTGAGCTCTTAGATGACATATTAGGCTGCTGTTGGAATTCACCTGGCGTCCAAAGGTTTTGGGTCGGCCACTTCAGCCGCTGAGCAACACCCATTCTCAGCTGTACTTCACCAAGATCGTGTCTCAATTTTTCAGCTATTATTGCCTTTCGAAACGATCGACTGTTTTTATAAATTACACAACAAGTTCTCAGTCATCACAGCCTGGCTTCTGTTGACGCCATGCTCCATTTCCATCGCTTGTGGAAACAGTCTCAAACGTCGGGCATTCACTCCTTGCGCCGACAAATCAATACGTGGAAGCACAATTCTTCTTTCTTGGACGCCGCCAATTCCTCCATCATGCCCACTTAGCCAACAGAGCCATAATGGCGACACCGAATGCCACACAGGCATAAGCGAACAGCTGGATTTTGAGGGAAGCGCGACGCATGTAGGGATTGAACATGAACTCATGCGCAAGCAGCTCCACCAGCCCCGTGTACAGCAGAATGCCGGCCGAGATGGCGTCAAAGATGCCATTGACAAGCTTCTGAGTAGAGGCGTTGCTGGGCTGAGCACCGATACCGGCAGCGATTCCCACGGGCGTGGACAGAGCAAAGCCTAAGCAGAGGAGGTAGGGCAACCACTGCTTGTTCGCTGGCCATTCAGCAATGGCGAGTCGAGAGCCTAGACCGAGTCCCTCGAACATTTGGTGGAACACGAGCACGACGAGGAGAACTTTCAGCCCGTTCGTGTCAGTCGTGCCGAGCGTGAGACCGATGAAAACGCTGTGGAATACGATACCAAATTCGAGAATGAAGATGGCAGTTAGCTGCGACGACAGTGACGTGTGCGAGTCGCCCTCCTTGTGGTCCTTGGCGTGCGCCATATGGTCTCTGCCACCGGGGGGGTAGCTGACATCGTCGATCCGTCCCGGGATGGTGGACGCGTTGGGGCCACGTAGGGGTCCCTGATTCTCGATGTCGCTGGGTCTTTGATCAGCAGTGACCCCCTTCTGCTTAGATGACTTGGATGGCTTCTTAATCGCCAAGACTTCGTTGAGATCAGAATTGGAGTCGGAACCAGTAGTAAGATTGCCAGCGGTAAATCCTTCGTCGAAACTTGTCACCAGCAATTCCACCAAGAACATGACCATGATGGTCATGAGGGCAATGCACAATGCCCAAGGATAGTCTCCGAGCCATCGGTCTTTGACACACTGATCGCCCAGATTGTCCGTGGCCGGATCCAGCAAATGCATAAAGGCCGTGGCTATAATGACGCCCGTTCCTACATATTTGCAGACGAAAAACGTGAATTTAGGTACGTGCATCTTGCTCTGGTTAGCCAAGATGACGGGGAGCGTCGCTCCTAGAATTGAAGAGACGAGAATGATGAAGATGGAGGCGATGCGAAGGCCTCGCATGCCCACATCAACGGCCTGGCCATCACAAGTGCTCTGGTCCGAGTCAGCCATGTTGAGGCGTTGTTGTAGGTGGTTCGTCGTCGAATGCTCGTAAGAATAGTCCACGATGGAGGGTGGCCGCGACTTTATCGCGGACTTTTTCTTCTCCCAGCTCAACTCCCCTCGGCTCACACCGAAACGGTCAAAGGCTCCTTTTCTTGTTCACTCCCCAAATTCTACTGCAGTATGAGCAATCGAGATGAGCAAAGGGGCTGAGCACAGAGTTCCGTGATGACAAGCAGTTTTGCTGATCGGGTGGTTTGTCGCGATGCCAAGACGGGTGAGATATGCGGAAACAGGGATCGGGCACTCTTTATGAACTTTGTGACCCTCACACTCGATGATGCGGCCGCCAGCTTTTAGCGCCGTCTGCCTTTTCCTCTCTCAATAAGAAAGGCGACCACGCAAGCCACAGTAGCGGACGAGGCGAATGCACCTTGATGGCCTCACCAGACCAGCAAGGGTGCAAGCGGTCAGCCGCAGGCAGCAGCAGGAGAATTTTTCAAGAAAATTGGTGGAAACAAGAAGGATGCCAAATTATTGATAGTGAGCTGCCGTCTGATTGGTTCAATCGGGAAGAGGGTGCCGGGGAGCAGTGAGATGCACAGGAATGAGAACTGAGAGACGCGGCCTCAAGCCACCCTTGTTGATGTGATATCTTACCACCTCTGCTGTTTGAACGATCCGGATTGCTCGCCGTCCATGGCGCGGTGACCTCCATTCAATCAGCTGCAGACGCACACGAAAATGAACGGCAGTGACTATGACGGAAGAGGGCTTGAGCCACATAGACCTGCACGAGTGTTCGTGTAGGCTCGCTCATGCATATGCGCATGCGCATGCAAGCACTTCAACGTACTCCGTACTTGGGAAGGGATGGAGACAGCAGGGATACTCCGTAATACACTTCTGACCGGGGAAAGCAATGGTGGGATCGGACTGTCGGCCTAAAACCCCCCAGTCGTGGGATAAGACACGACTGCAAAGCAATAAACCATGAACGTGCATGGGCTTCAGTCGCTCCTGCCGCTTTGACGGACGGAGAGACTAGCCATCTGTTCGCTTGTTGGTCGACCGATCTAAGTTGAAGCCGGTAGCTTCGCTGGACCGCATTCGGGCTGCCGGCGAGCAATTGTGCCGTCGCAGGAGGTAAGAACCCTGATGGACATGTGTTCCAGACACGTTCACATCGAATAACGGGGCAAGAAGGCACTCCTCGTCTGAAAACGCAACACGTAGCCACAGGATGCGGTGTGATCCTGGGGGATAGTGCCGCCCATCCGCGGCCGTCGCAGTTGTCGCAGTCTTTCACGCTGCTACCCGGCTGCCTGACCACATCCGTCGAGGCATATTGCAAGAGCATGGCCTTGTATGCATGCTCCCCCGAGCAACCCCAAACCGTCATTTGACAAGGCCATCGGCCTAGCCCCCGAGCCCCCGGACCATCCCTGTGTGTGAGCCACAAGGGGAACAATGAAGCTCATCTCGTCTTTTACCCTTCCTTGTCTCGCCTCGCTGTCGTCCGTTCATCCCTCTGTCTCAGGAATCGCTGGAATCCGCGCCACGCAGCTTCCTAGAGTCCTTCCTCACGACGACTTTGCGCTACTACGGCCATTCGTTTAGTTCATCTGTCTGGGCCCACAGCACGAAAACGGCAAGTCGGACCGTCAGGGTGCACGCTATGCTGATCCGGCAGTCCATTTGCTTCTTTTCCACGTGATTTGTTCATTGCATTTGCCTATGACGGATGGCATGACGGCAGGGCGCTTGGTTTCATGATGCAATAATTTGGTGGCTTTCGCACGCGCTCAACCTCAAGGTGCACCGGTTGACAGCGCGACCCTGATTCTCGAGGCATGGACGAATCAAAGGCACCGCTGGTCTCACATCGGCTCTTTGATGCGCGCACGATTGCTCATTGCAATTTTTGTTGACTTATCGGCCGGCATTTGGATGACCGCAGCCCTTGGCTTGGACAGACGGGGCCTGTGATCTAGACGATGATTTCAGAAGCACGGATTATCCTTGCCGCTGATGGGAAACAAAAATTGACGCCTTCAATCTCGTAGGTACCAGTCGAGGCCACATTGTAAGAAAGGGAGCGTCGGGTCCCAGGTCCTGCTCGAGTCGTCGGCGGAGTGATACACAGGTTCTCGTGTCATGTACATGGTTACGTGCGAGAGCATCGATCACGACGAGATCTGCAAGAACAAGCTCGTTGCCTCGCGTGTCCATGTGCCTTGCTGTCTTGGACCATCGCTTGTGCACTGAGTATTTGTGCAATGAGTCTAATCCTGTGCCGCACAGCATGCTATCCCCCTGGCTGACCATGTTTTACGATCATCTGAGTTCGAGTCATATCTGAGCTCTGGGACATGATTTTAGCAGCTGCGTGTTGTCAATGTGGCCCATCATTTGACCCTCGCTCAACATGATGATCCGTGAATACGTTGCGGCAGCCGTTTGATGGCTTTCATCATGGTAGCCACCAATGGCCATGCTGACTCTGGCCCAAGCTAGTCCATCGGATTCTTGGCCAACAAAATGTAATCACTAAGCAACTGGTTCAACAACTTCGCCATCTAACAATGAGTACATTGCATTTCGTCTGTCTTGAAAGGGAGGTCGAAACAACATGCTGGTTGTGGTAGCTCGCTTTGACCTGACCCTATTGCCATCATCGTAGCCTCTAAAGGTCTTGACGGCTTGCGATGACAACTTCAAGGTCGCGTGTTAGTGGAGATTGAGATGGCAATGCTTGGAGGAGCTCATACCGACGGAGATATCCATTGTTGGCCGAATCAGCCTGCTCAAGCAGCCTGTGAGCTCTACTCAGAAATATCTTTGCCGTGATTAGCTCCGAGGCGCATGTCCAGACCCTTCCATCGTCACCTGTACATACATCGTAAGCAGATCGCTGTGTTCGTGCAAAGCATTGTTCGGCCTCTCTCGTGGGGCAACTCATGCCGTGTCGAGCTCTGTTGACTCTCTCATCACCCAATGCCTACCTCTTACTGTGAATCCCATGTTCGGACAGCGAAGGAGTTGCAGGTTCCTTCGCTTGGCCTGTTGGGCAGGACCTGTCAGTGATGAGCATCGGGCCGGCGCGCCTGCAACGACATAGGCAACGAAGAAGAAGATGGTGATCAGCATTGAATGATCAGCCGCACGCGGCCGGCCCTATGAAAATTGCAACTGTCAGGCCTAATCCCAATAGAATGCAGCGATCTCATCATGTTCACGTGTCTCAGCAAGGTCTTCCCTGGAGGGCACGGTCGTTATTCGGCAATTTGTGCCGCACTTTTTCTTGCATGGCTCTCGATGCGCGCGCGCCTCGCCAATAAAATGAGATAGGGCCGGCAAGGTGCTCATGGTACCGGTGCTCGTCACCAGTCAATATTGCAGCAGGAGTCGTCCATTTATTATAGCCAGTTGGATTGTTTTGCAGCCTGACGTCTATGAAATCTGGACGATTAGAGGTTGCCCAGCTTGGGTTCGTTCTCATGGGCGCGTTAATTTTAGAGCATCTTATATTATATTAATTCCTGCACTAGTATTCAAGGCGTAATTGGTTTAGTGGTAAAATTCTCCGTTGCCATCAGCAACATCGGGGAGCCCTGGGTTCGATTCCCAGATTACGCACATGTTTCGACTCACATCAATGACACTTTTTTGGTGTCGACCCGGTTTGATTGGGGCATCGTTTCACCCTCGCAGACCTGAGCTTGCTTTCCTTTTTTTGAAAGGATGCAAGGTGCGGAAAGATGCACAGGATGCGACGCATTGTGCATCTTGGAGAGGGTGAGTTCATCGAGAGACAGCACTGTTCATATATTGCTAGTCAACAGACTACTGCTCACCAAGCTCGTTCACCCAAGCCAAGCCTTCCTACGAGACATTTTGTTCTCAGGGCGAGTCTACACTACAACGCCCTGCATCCAAAAATCTATACAGCATTTGAGCCCCTAGATACTCTTTCAACCAAGATCGACAAGTTTCTCAACTGCAGGCCCCAGAGCGAATTTCTCAGTCCCGTGGCCAGCGCAACATTGATGGCTGTGATACTTTCGACTTGTTGCTGGTGCCGCCGCCGAGCGTTGACTTCTTGTTAAGCAACGCAAAGAGGGGGAGAGAAGGGACAAGGGAGCAAGCTTGGTGCGAGTCTCGCCGGAACACTCGACCTTTTGAGTGAGGCCTAGTACACGGGATTTGAGCCCGGGGGTGAGGTTGAGATTTTCACCGACAACGTATTTGAAAATGATGCATACTGATACAAGGACATAAAAGTGACTGGATGCGGGTAGCCAACAGCCATTCGTCATCATCTTGACTAAAGAGCGACTCCTATTGGACCCAAAAACTTTAACAAATGAGACGGTGTCGCTTTCCACGGCAACACAATGTACTTCTGCAGGATTCAAAACATTGCAACATGGGATCCAAGAGAATGTATAACATGGAGGAGATAATTAGAATCCTCTGTGTTGAGCCAAAGACGTAAACGGTTGACTGTCCAGAGGTAAACTATCAGCATGTGACGCCATTCAATGTACTGCGTCTCGTATCGCTCCGGACCATGCCTGAATTCCCTTCGGTGTGATTTCTCCTGAGACTGCGCAAGAGTTGATTGCCTAATAGTGTGCATCTGCCCTTCTGAGCCTGATAACCCGTTCCGAGCAAAATCTGCAGGGCTGCAGGGCTGTCTTGTCGTCAGATGCGAGCTCGAATGTGTGTCCTGTGCTTTTTGCGATTGATCACCTTTCAGATTCGCTTTTTCCGGGTAGAAGAAGAGTGCATTTTCCGAGGCTCTGGTTTGGAAAGGCTTCAATGCGAGGAAGGTCTGCAGACGCGCCTTGTAATTCTCCGACGAGGTCGCATCGCCCTCGTTACCCTCAATGTCAGAGGTCAAGCCCCATTGGAATGGGGTTTCGACACGTTCATCGCCCGTGCTGGAACTTTCTGTTAAGCTGCTGCTAGAATTATCTAAATTATCGCCGCTTTTGTCTAAAAGCTCGCCATCTTCTTTTAGGTTGTTATTGCCTTCGCCCACCTGTTTACTGCATCCTCCTGGACCCCTGTCGTTTCCACATAAAGACTGACATGCCACGAGATTCTCTTGAAGGGTGTCATAGAAAACGCACAGGTGTGAGAGAGACGTCTCCAATATGAAGAAAGAGGATAAGGGAGCCCTGAGCGCGGAGGGCACATCATTCATGGCCTGTGTGAGAATGACATCATTCCGAATCAAGTCATAATCTGCCTGCTGCCGTGGAACTCCGGTCAACTGTTGATCACGCTATCGTGCTTTACGCAGTCGTTGTTGACGCCGTCTTAGCTTACGCAACCGTAATTTGCGTCTTGACACTCGATGACCGTAGGTCAATTCCGATGCTTCTGACGAACTCAATGTCCACCTCATATCTCTTGACTCACTGATTGCTTGCAAGACGTATGGATTGTAAAAGGACGAGTTTTCGAGTTGCTTGTCGAATTCGTGAGTCAAGGTGCTCAGCAAGTCTCTCCAGAAAACGCCAATCTGGGTTACGTATCCCTACGGGTTCCAACTGAGTTTGAGTAGAGAACTAAGAAACAAGTCGACGTCTTTCTTCAGAAACAACTGGTTTTTGAGCTGAATGATCTCATTCTCTCTGATTATTCCACCTCGTTGCGTCTTGGCGATCATTTCTGTTCCCATCTTTTCAAGAGAGAAATTCTCAGAGTGAAATTGCATCAAGAATGTTGAATTCTTGGGGATGCACCTGAATTAGTCGACAGAATTCGAGGTGATAAATGCTAAAGTCGGCCGCGACTTTCTCGCAATGTTGACACGTAATATCGTAGCATTGGGCGTCGGGATCCTTGGGTTTAGGGTTTAGGGTGATTACCCCCCGCAAGCGCCGCACCATAGGCGGATATGAGGTGCACGGCGACTCTGACGACGACAACGAGATGCCTTCAATGTGCACCACGTGCGTGAAAAGTCTTAAGGTGAAACAATTCGAGGACAAAAAAAGGCTGCCAAATGTTCACATTGGATTCACGCGATTGCGTGATCGCGGATAGACTCATTCCGAAGTGTATAACGACTGGGATCGGTGCCTCCGAGACGCCACCACGGCCTGCAACACAGCAAACGAGATCGAGACCTGCGAGAGTTCCAGTCACCAGACAGCGGCGTCCAGGTTTTTATGGCCAATATCAACATCACTTCAACCGGAGTGGACTTACAGGAGCAGTGCCACGTAGGTATCCTCCTGAACCTCCCTCACAGCGATAGATAGTTCTACAAGCATATAGTTACATTTATTGAATTAGTTTGAAGAAAGTCACCATTGAGTACCATATCTTGGTCAAGAATTCTTTCTATGACTACTAGGAACAGGCTATAGCTATAAAGTAATTATAATAGCTTTTAGCATTGGTAACCCTTCTGCTATGGTTAAACTCGATCCAACGCCAGATCGTTATATTTAAATTCCAGCACTACTACTAGGGTAGCAAGTTCAACCGGTTTGCGTGGGTCACGCTTAGCAATATGGACCCAGATGCGTTCGAGTGACATGGCGACTAGGCGGTCAAATTTGACCACGCGTTCTTGTGCATGGCTCTCCTTTTGCTCTTTATGGCCAAAGACGACAAGGAGCGCAAAGCCTTTCTTGTAGAGTATAACCCTGAAATCCAGCCGATTCTGGTGGAGGTTGTGGCCACGGAGACGGTCCCGGCATAAATGAAACATTGGGTCGACATCGTGAGGGTCAGATTTGGCACGCTGGTCAGCTTCGCTTCACATTCATTGAAGATATCCCAGAGAGTTCAAAGCGGACATTCTAGCCACGAACTTCCAAAACGTAGCGCTAAATTGAACATAATAAGAGAATTGTTAATGAATAGCAAAGCTTTTGCTAGAAGAATGCTTTATAGTAAGATATTCAAGAATCTAGTCTATATTCTTTGTAATATAGCTTTGCTGCCTAAAACTTACAAGAGCCCTTGATCCTAAAACTAGAGAGAGCCCCAAGATGGAAGATTCTAAAGAGTTAGAGCTACTTATTGCTAGAGACGCGAAGCATGGCAACCCGATTGCACTGCACAGATGCCTCATAGCAAGAAACCCATTCGCCTTCACAGCGCGTACTTGAGCCACCCAGAGCAATCCCCAAAGCTCCATTGCCATCCCCCGTCCATGGCCTGAGTGAAGAAATTCCCAGACCTAATTGTACACCGGCGCCTGCTGCGATGTAGGGGACGCGCCTCTTTGCGCATCTGACTATTTTCTGTGAGTGTTTTTTTTCTTCTCATATGCACAGTGTTTGGCATCTCTAGGGGCTTCATCTCTTGGAACCGCGACAGCAAAAGCCTCGCGACATTGCTTCGACGGTCGGCAGCTGAATTCAAGACGCCAAGTGGCGAATTTTTGAAGCCGGATCTCCCAGACGACGTCCAGAAGACCAAGCGGTTTCTGGACGTGTGGAGAAGGCATTGAACATCAGCGACTTTTATGGGACATTCAGCTTCACAAAGGGTCACGCGCTGCATTACTCCAGGAACTAGCACACCCGGCGCGGCTTCAACTTCCCGCGGATTGCTGTCATAGAATCTGTTCCGAGAAGTACAATGCGCGCTCAATTTGGCGTCAGGGTGGGTGCGGAAAACGGATGCGGTCGGATTCAATCAAGGGGCGAAAACTCGTATTTCCGCAAAATCCCTCTCCTTGTCTTATATACAAGATCTACTAGACGAGCTCAAGCATTGTACAAGAAGTGCAAGTTATCTATACCCCAAACTCCATTTCGAGAAATGCAATGCGCGCTCGATTTTGAACCTGGTTTGCCGACACGCTGTTGGCATTTGACGCAACAGCGTTGCCTTGGACAATGGATTCAACCGCTGCTTGAACACGTAGCATGTCTGCTTGCTCTTTAGACTAGGTATTGTCCCTAGTTAATAAGATACACCTATTGTTACGCCGCAAAATGGGTCGGATCCGACACGGTCGGTCCGACAGGACGCAGGATAGATTCAACGTATAAAAGGGCAAAAACACCCAACTAGATGGCAGAGGACAATAACTATCTTTCAATAATACATTTAATATCAACATGAATTCCACTTCACTGTGACAAATCCACCAGAAAACAAGAAAGAACCAGCACGTAACATGAAGTCTAACATAGCGTGTATAATAAGCAACGTCACAGAGGATGTGATCTTTACCGCCAACCCCGCCTAGTTTAGATGCCTCTGTGATAATCCAATACATGCAGAAAAAGCTGTGATCTTTACCGCCAACCCCGCCTAACTTTGATGCCTCTGTAATAATCTAATGCGTGCAGAAAAAGCTGTGATCTTTACTGCCAACCCTGCCTAATTTTGACGCCTCTATAATAATCCAATGCGTGCAGAAAAAGCTGTGATCTTTACCGCTAACCCCGCCTAATTTCGACGCCTCTGCGATGATCCAATGCGTGCAGAAAAAGCACAAGGGGAAGGACAATACGCTCGAGATTCCTTTCGCAGGACGTCAATACTCGCCACACATAGGCATATCATGCGGACACGGGCCTGTATTCTCGGTGCCGCATTCCGCAATGCAGGCACGAAACGTCACGAAAGGTTTCTGCTGATCCGGAAGTTTGTCCTTGAGGCCCTTTCCCAAGAAAGGCGCTGTGAAGCGAACAGAGTGTGCTTCTTTCTTCCAGCAAGGTTTCGTTTCCTCGGGCTTTATTGTCACACTTGCGTTGATGATGGCGGCCTTGGCCACAGCTTGTATGCCACAAATTATACGTCCCGCTGGACAGGTGACTGTCGCAACCGAAGTGTTGGCATTGGTCTCCGCCCAGCTGAGTTTTGTCAACATTTACTCTTCATTGGGCGCATGAAGAGAACTCACCCTTTCGAATAGGTATAGCTCATCCCAAAGGTAAACACGTTGGAAAAGCCGCTGTCCATACTGAAGCCTTCCGTTTCTGTGATTCCACTGTGGGCGGAAAAAAAACGTCAGTCACTTGACAGCTTCATCGAATATGTTTTCTGTCGCTCATACTAAGAATACGTTTGCGACTGGCCCAAAGAGCACGAATCATTGGGACCCGACATGCAATGAGCTCCGTAAACTATTTCCGGCGGGAGATCGAAGGGTTTGCTCATAGTCCAAGTAATCACCATGTCTTCCGTAAAGGGCGGGCAATTATCCGAAAAGTCGAAGAGGCGCTTGAAGTACCACATCAGAACTTCCTTTCTCATTATGAATAAAGAGTGACCTGAGTTATGAATAAAGAGTGACCTGAGTTATGAATAAAGAGTGACCTGAGTTATGAATAAAGAGTGACCTGAGTTATGAATAAAGAGAGGACAGAAAAAAGGGGAGAGGGCGCGTGAGGTGTGTGTGTGTTTACAGGTGAACTGAGTCTTGAAAGCTGGTTTGGTCAAAGGCCAAAGAAAAAAAGAGATGAGCGAGGGAGAGGTCAATTTATACTTGATTTCGTCAGACGATATGCTCTTGCCAGATTTCTTCCCGCCCGATTTCTTCTACTACTTTCCGCATCGTTCTGTTGAATCCCTCGCTTTTTCCCTCGCTCGCGGCAGCTGCCACTAGGGGTTGCCACAACTGAAAGACTCGTCAAGAAGGCGCTCACATGCTTTATGAATTTTGTCAAGGTGGCACTTGCGCATTTGGTGGACTTGTCAAGATGGCGTTTACACAATTGTTGAGCTTGTCAAGATGGCGCTTGCCTAATTATTAAAGTAAAAGGCGGCGCTTGCAAGACGGCAAGATGGCGCAGACTGCGTTGTCACCATCGCAGCCTTCCTCTTTCTGACACGCTTCCACTCGCAGCTGCGTTGCTGGTTGTTGTTCCGTCTTATCTTTTCCTCCTGCAGAAGCATCGATGCCGGGACCGGACCCTAGTCAGTCATCTGCAGCTTCCTGCTGGTCGGGGACGCTTTCCCGAATGAATTCACGGATGGCGTCCCAAAGCGTCTGCCATCTCTGCTTAGTCAAGCCCTCAATCAGCCCCCATTATCAGGATTCAGCCCTCCCCATCCATTCGACCCGACAATCAAACCTACACCAACCACCCGTCTTCGTGGGCACACGACGGCAAATGCCAGAAAAGTCAATCTGCCATCGGACGACGCCATGGTTCGTCGTCGACTTGATTCCCCATCATCATGGGTATCAGCACGACGCCCGTCGCTCACAGCCGGCACGAGCAGCCGGGGAAGGCGTCCAAACCTCGGGCCAGGACCTTTACGGGTTGTCAGACGTGTCGCAGTCGCCACGCCAAGTGCGACGAGGCTCGCCCGACTTGTGCGACCTGCAAGCGTCTGAATCTCGTCTGCAAGGGTTATCTGCCGCAGCTGCAGTGGATGCACAGAGAAGACGCGGATGCCTGCGCACGGGAGCAGCAACATCATCGTGCTTGCTCGTTCCGTTATCCCCTGTTCGATGAGCAGACTAGACATCTGATGAGCCGGGACCTTGTCGAGAGCCTCGGAAACAAGTCTGCTGGCTCGATTCTCAGCGAACTCGACACGAAGCTCGTGACCCGTCATCATCACCACCACATGACCGGCCCGTTTGGTGTTTTCCGGGCTTGTGAAGACCTCGACGCCCTCTGTCCGCCCCAGACATCCCTGTCCGCCCCCGAGGCGGCTATCTGGGATTTGGGAGCTTTGATCCCGCCGGCGGACACCTCGCAACAGTCATCATCGTTGCCTCGTGTCGAGCACGCTCTCGATGCATGCGAAGCCCCTCATCATATTGGTCAATATGACGACACTAAATTCAGCTTCCAAGCTTCAGCGCCGCTGAATCATGATGAGCTACTACTACTACCTGCAATCAATGTAATGGACATGACTGATGGTGCTTGGATTGGTCTGCTGGCGGAAGAGCTATGCGTCGGTGTCAACGATCAAGGGTTGGGCATTGCCACTTCCCCTCCAGCCATCGTCTCGCCCCATCATGACCTTCTCCCCTCACCTGCCATGCCTGTAAGCCCATTCGAGCCGGAATCGTCGTTGTCCTCCGCCTCGGACCTCGCGACCTCCGCTGAATATGTTCCATCACCACAGATGTCTTACACGAGAGCACGCCTGGAATCGCCGAAAAGCGGCTTGCCTGGAGGCACTTCCGTCTTACCAGCGCACACAGCCGTCTTGCTTCACCACCTCAAGACCAAAGTATTCGCATGTTCCGCCTCGGACGACTCTGTGGAGACCAGAGTGTCGCCCTGGAAATTGTTACTACTGCCCTGTGCACTTCAAGCTTTTGCCGAAATCTCAATATTCACCCATGCCTCACATACTCGCCTAAGTGTCTTGTCAACTTTGCTCGCAAAGAGCGCTTTTCATCTGCATGAGGTCTGCATGACGGACAAGTCCCACACGTCACTCGCTTCCATTCAATGGGACCAGGTTGCCTTCCATCACCAAATAAATGCAGAGATGCATCTCCAGATGGCCTTGGGGACTGAGTTCGGCGGCGCTCAGCAGGCCGAGTACATTGAGCTGTTGATGGCCATTCTCGGCGTTTTGCTGGGTCAGATGAACCGCTTGAACCGCTTCTTGCTGCATGAGGAACCAGATCGAGAACGCCAGGACACAGCTGTGGCGTTCGACAATGGCGCCTTTGACACACCGCAACTGCTTCGGCATGCGGAGCGTCTCATCCGTAAACGAGGACTGCCGTCGCCCAAGTCATACAATCTCCGAGTCTTGCATCATGTCTACACTCATTTGCGCGTAATCGCCGAGAGTACGAGTGTTACGTCTACGAAAACGAACGGCTCCCTCCGAGACCCAAACTTCCGTACACGGGAAGAAAATCTAGGCAACCTCGATATCTCGCAGAACAAGCCCGACGACATCGGATACAACGACATTCATCTTGATGTGTCTGGACACTGGCGATTTACATTATATTTGGACATATACGGTGTACCAGAATCCCTCATGACACTTTTGTCACAAATCATTAGTCTTGTCAACGAGAAGCCCATGCTAGATGTGACTGCGAAGAGTAACGGCGCCGTGGCGACTGCACTCGCACAACACGTCAAGATTCTGGAGCATCAGCTTTGGTCCTGGTCACCGCAGAAATCGGGACTTCAAGCCGGTCCATCGAGGCCCATTGTTTCAACGTCTTCTGACGGAACGCGGGGTCAGCGGCCTGAATCTCGGTCCCTAATCGGTGCCGTGCATCAGGCTCTCATCATCTACTTCTACCGACGCGTCTATTGCATGAGTGCCATGATCATCCAGGATCAGGTACGAAAGACGCTGGACTTTGTCGACCTGTGTCCCAGCTCAGACATACTCGATCAAGACTTTGCTCTCACGCTTGGATGGGCTCTCTTCATCTGTGCATGCGAGGCAGCGACGACGGAGTTGCAGTGTAGGGCAGCGCGATACTTGGAAGCCCTTGACAGGTATGGAGTTTGTATGAGCCGTGCGAGCAGACCGAGCTCGATCGTCAAATCATTGTGGAATCAACGCGAGCAAACGGGAAACTTTGCCTTGAGCTGGGCCGAGACAACTCTACAGGAAGCCCATTAACTGAGCATCTTGATCAGACTACCTACTACTCCCTGTGTAGTTGCATCTCTGTGTACTGCATGATCATGATGTCACATCGTATCCGGCTGCTCGAATGGCCGCGGCAATTTCTTCCCTCATTCCGGTCTTTCGCAGCGCAAAGGGCTTTCGCAGTCCCCCAGTCTTCCAACCTCGCAGCTCCATACCCGTCTTGACACCAGAGCAATAGTTTGCCGATTCGAGAAGCTTGCAAACGGGGAATATTTTGGCCCAAAGCCGACGCCCTTCTTTCAAGTCCCCGCGCACTGCAACGGCATTCCAAAGCTGGACGGAGAGCTCTGGCAGAATGTTGGCGGCTCCCCACACAGAGCCTTTTGCTCCGGCTGCCATGCCATAAAACGTCAGTGTATCCCATCCGTTGAAGGTGGTGATCTTGTTTGTTACTGCGTCGTCGAATAGCAGCTCGGTCAGTGCTGGACCGTTGCCAGACGTGTCCTTGAGATACGCGACACCAACATCACTAAGCGAGGCAATTTCAGTGGGAGTCAGGGCCAGACCTGACGCTGTCGGGATGTTATAGTAGACTATGGGAAGCTTCGACGCTGTATGGACGTCTCGTAACAGGGACCGAAGCTCCTCGAGGTCGACAGCATCGTAGAATGGCGGCACAACCATGACAGCATCCGCGCCAGCATCAGCAGCGTGCATAGCCAAGTCCACCATTTTCTCCGTGGAAAGGTCGCCGATGCCTGCCACGACGGGCACGCGACCCCCGGCGGACGCAATGGTCTGCTCCAAGACGGCTTTTCGCTCCTGCGTAGAGAGCGCGGTGAACTCGCCCGTGCTCCCGCCGGGCACCAACCCGTGCACGCCAGCGTGGATCAGGCGGTTGATGTGCTGGTCCAGGGCGTCGAGATCCGGAGCTGCTTGATCTTGGGTGAATGGTGTGATCAAGGCGACCAAGATGCCTCCAAGTGCACCGTTTGCCGACATGTTCTCAGCGAGAGGTGGTATATGTCTGAAAGGAAAAGCAAGGCATGAACCGTCCTTGGCTGAAGTTGGACAGAGGTTGGGCAAGACGGTCGAGCAGAGGCAAGCATGGTCTTTTCAATCCCGGGTGACCTTGTGCCTCGTGTACTCGAATGCTTGCCAGATGCGGTTGATTGAGGGCTGGCGACAAGCGGCATCGGCCACGCCATTGATTCCGGCATGCTTATTTGGACTGCGGAGACGATGCTTGCAGAGTCGCGGAGACTTTCCCGAAATGCATGCACTGCAGTGTTACATGTGGCGAATTGGGGGGGGGGCACGTACTATCTTGTTGTGGACGGACTATGGGCTGAGCAGTGTCGAGATGGGGAGACATTGGGGCTCATGTGTTGTGCTGGACCATTTTTGGGATTGCCTGAGGCTGTAGTCATGGGACTGCACCTTTGGCTCGATTGAGACAGGATGCGCAAGACTGTGCGATTGAGAAGCTCTCACGATGAACGGTTTCACACTGGCGGCAGTCGGTATCCCTGGTGTGGACGAGCTTTATAATTGTCGGACTTTACACTGGCAGTCGGTATGACTTTGTGGGGGGAGATTCATGAGTGACGACTTCACACAGCAAGTCGATACATCTGAGTTTGCTAGGGAGCTTCATGATTAATGACTTCTCAATAGTAATTGATATTTCTGGCTTTGTTGGCGACCTTTATGATTGACTACTTCACACACTGGCGATTGGTAACTCTGGGTTGGGAGCGCGCGCGGCGCAGCTTCAACACGCGTGAGATGTTGCCCATGCGTTTGGAGCGCTATGGGGACAAAAACGGCTGGCTACAAAGCTCAAACACGGCTTTTTGTTGACCAATTTAGGCCTCAAGTCATTGTGCCAACGTAGTCTGTTGCGGCCTCCAAGGCAAGAAGAGCGCGCGCACCTCACACTGCAAGGTGTCAAGGCTCACTGTATGCAGCGCCCAATGAACTTCCTACATGCAAAACATTTGCGCCTGTGACAAGGCTTGCCTGATCCTTGGTGCAAAAGCCGCCTCGTCAGGGTCCTTGCATAGTCACAGTTTGGCCAACAGTCCATTGACGCCCAGCACAGCCAGGTGACTGGCCGTGATGTCCTTGATCGTTCGGCACCTGCATCCCATCAGTTTCCCTTTCAGTAGGGCGGCGGTCAAGGTTCCCCTGACGTACCCTGCCAAGGCCATTGCAATTTTCAGTTCGTACGCCAGAATGTGCAGGGCCAGTTCGACCCCCTGCTGGCCATTATACTAAACAGAGCAGAGGAATAAGCAACAGAATGGAAGCAGCCGGACTGATGCATCGGCACTCACGGCGAGTCCCCAGATGGGTATTCTGCCCACGAAGCAGTGCGTGGCTCCCAGCGCGAGGGCCTTGAAGATGTCGGTACCGCGTCTGATGCCCCCGTCCACGGCGATGGGAATCCGCCCGGACGCGACGGGCGCGCAGATACGCAAGGCATCAAGCGTGGCGGGAACGCCGTCGAGTTGGCGGCCGCCGTGGTTCGAGATGATGACGCCATCCAGGCCATGGAGGATGGCGAGACTGACATCCTCGGGCGTGTAAACTGTCGAGGGTCGTTTGTCAGTGTTCGGCAAGTTCCACCGTGAAACTCTGTCACCCTACCTCCTTTCAGCCACAGCTGAAGCTTAGTGTTGGCGCGCAGCCAGGGGATGGTGGTATCCCAATCCAGCGAGGGGTCTGAAGTTGTCAGCGTGACGTCCGTCGTCATGGCCGCTGGCGACATACCGAACGCGTGGGGCTTTGCGGCAAGAGAAATGTCGTTGGGGTCGCCTGACAGCTCCTCTCGGGCGTCGGATTGCAGGTTCGGCCACGACATGTCGTCCGGGAGCTGGAACTTGTTTCTCGACTCGTTCAGACGCCTGCCCAGGAGGGGCACGTCGACAGATAGAAAGATGGCCTTGTATCCCGCAGCTAACGCCTTGAGTCAACGCCAAGTCAGGACACGCCGCGCTTGCCAGCTTGTCAGGACACGCCGCGCTTGCCAGCTTACCCTCTGCTCGTTTCAGTATTCGGAGCACCGTGGCCCGATCCCGCAACACACAGATCTGCATGGCGTAGGGGTTTCCGGCTCCCACGGCGGCGACGTTCTCCAGCGTGTCGGTAGCGTAGGACGAGAGGCCCATGCAGATGTTCCATTTCGCGGCAGCGCGCGACGCGGCCACCTCGCCTTCTGGATGCGCCAGCTTGTGCATCGCAGCTGGGCTGAACCCGAGGGGGAGCGACGTCTTGGCTGGTCAGCGGCGCCGCGCGTCATTGGGCAGCAACGTACCTTGATACCGAAGATAGAGGAGGACATATCGACATTGTCGACGTTGATGAGGATGCGCGGAAAGATCTTGTAGCGGTCAAAGGCGGCTTCGTTGTCGTGCAGACTGCGGTGTATGGGGTGTGAGGACGCGGATGCGAGTGACGAGGGCGAGAAGGGGAGACTTGCGTGATGAGGTCCATGGCGCCCTCGTTGAAGAAGTCGCTGTACATCTTGGGGAGCTTCTTGCAGCCTTGCGTTTTGAGGTCGGAGATGGAAAGGACGTTGTCGTCCCATGTTGGTCCGCGGTTGGCCATCTTCGATGGTGGCTGGTGGTGAAAGGAGGCGTCGTATGCCTCTGCGTCTGATGATTCGTCGTGATCTTCTTGGATGTGCTACGGACGATGCTGAAGCTCGCGCGGCAGCAGAAGATGCAGAGTCGACTGTGCGTGAGCCCTCATAGGTGAGATGGTGGAAAGCATAGTAGAACAGCCAGGCGAAGTGCGTTTTTTCAACACGCGATCGCACTCCATCTGGCCGCGATAGGGCATCAATGTCGTTTCAGAGCTATCGCGCGTCTCCGATTCTAGCCATCGATTTCCTGCTCCGATGCGCTGCCGGCGCTATCACATTCTCGCGGAGACGTTCCCGACCGAAGTCGCAGGTAATCGCCACCAGTTCCGTCCATGATAGAGAACTGAGATTGGTGATATGACCTCGGGAAAGCGATGGCGACAGCCGGCAATGCACCGTGAGGCGTAGCCCGTATGGCAACGTCGGGCTGCACTTGCCAATTGGTGGATAAGCTTTCTTGCTATCGGACTGAGCGCGATCATCACCAATCTGCACATGCTGGACTGCAAGGGAGAGAGGGGGGTCACACATCACGGGTTGCAGCAGTGCTGCGTGATACAGCCCGCACAGGCAAAGCAGGGAGGAAAGTCTTGCCGACGGTCGATGGTCACGATTGGCTGGATGCCAGCGTCAAAGACGGGCCGTCGGCGAGGCATGCCGCCGAGGGCGTCGGGCTTGTCCTTTGACGATATACATGGTTTGATGGCTGCGTTTGCGAGAGATGTAAGACATCAAGGTCGTGTCCGTCATAGCAAAGATAAGTGAAAGGTCTTGCCATATGTACATCAACGAGGCCTCGATTGATCATTGTCTCCGTAAACAACGTCCCGTCGTTTGGCCTGCATGTCGTTGGGACTGATGCGCGCCCGTCTAGGGTAGGTGAGGATGGAATCATCACGACTTCTTGACTGGTGCTCGGTGTAGCCCGAGGTAGTCTGAAAACATCAATGCCACCGGCTTTGATTACCGCTACTCGACATGCTATGCGAGGCCGGGAACAAATGAGATCAAGCATCATGATGGTGCAGCAGAAGTAGTTGATGGTGGAATCGAAACATCTCTGGCGTGGGACTCGTCGTAAATGGCGCATCGTCGTAAAGGGCGCACACGACAGACGCGAACGATAAAACAACACAACAGACAAACACCGCTGCTGGGTGAGGCAACTCGTTTGTATGGCTGAGGTGATGAAGTTGTTTCGCTTGACTGTCTACTCAGTAAAACGCACAGGCGGACAGGTTGACCGTTACAATCGAGAAGCAGTTGAGAAGCACTTTGTCCGTCGGTTCACTTGATTGATCGCCCCTGCCCGTTTACAGGCGTGGGAGGCCTTCTGTGCTTGCCGGCTGCCCGTCACCCGACAAGTCTGGTGCACTGGCAGTACTACTGGAATAGGAGTGCGCCCGCGCCACCCGCCACGTGACTATTGCTGCTACCCAACCTTTTCGCCGGCCTGTCGGCTTCACCTCGCTTCAACCGTCGAGCGAAAGATCCGGAAATCCGCCGACAATCAGCCATCGCGACGCTTTCAGTGGTCATCGTGCGCGTCCGTCAATGGAAAAAATGTCGGGCTCTCCACCGACATCGCCAACCTCACCGTCGCAGCACGCAGCCACGGTGCACGCCTACGCCAGCAATGGGTTAGAAATTCTCCAGGCCGCCAGCGATGCTGCGCAGCAAGCCATCCACATCCCCCAAGCTCTCCAACAGGCTGCCGCCGAGGCCGTGTCTCAGCATCAGCAGCAGCAGCAGCAGCAGCAGCAGCAGCAGCAGGAGCACCAGTCAAATCATCATCATCAGCATCACCAACACCAGAGCGATGACACCGCTGCTGCGTCCGGGCTGCTCGAGCTGCCCCGGGAACCTGCTGCCGTCTCGGCGCAGCAAAGCCTCGTCCCTCGCCCGTCATCAGAAGGCGTGACGCGTGACCCCAACGTCAATCCAAAGTTGACGCGCTTACGACGGGCCTGCGACTTGTGCAGCAGACGCAAGGTGAAATGCGACGACTCCAGCATCCCGTGCCAGCCGTGCCGCGAGCTCGGTGCCGACTGCACGTGGGAGCGCGAGACGAAGCGGCGCGGACCACCAAACAAGCATGTCGAAGCTGCCAAGGCGGCCAAACGAGCCCGTCTGGAGGCGGCCGCAGGCATGGCCGCCTCGCCTTCACCTCACACTGCTGCCAAAACTCTGATGAACATATCAGCCGACGGGGTTCCCCTTGGCGCCGAGTCCATTGCCCCAATGCCGGTTCTCGAACTGCTGGTCGACGACTTCTTCACCTACATCCACCCCTCGGCACCCTTTCCTCACGAGCCTACCTTTCGACAGTCTTTCGCTCACAGAGAGGACCGAACGAGACCCGAGTTTCTGGGCCTTTTGGCCAGCATGATTGGTGTGCTGGTAGCCTCCTTTCCCCGAAGCGGCAGGGAGTATCTCAAGACGCCGCCCCATAGCCTGCAGCAATTCCCCAAAGCCGTCGTGCTGGTCGACAAGTGCAGAGATATCGTGCTCTTGACACGGGGGAGCAAGTGGATCCTGAAGCAGCCCAAGAGCTTGGACGATGCCTGCACGAGCTATTTCTTGGGTCTGGCCGGCGCTCATACACTGCAGTGGAACCCGGCCATGCATTTCTTGGCCGAGACATTGACTCTGCTGCGAGAGCTGGGCTTCACAACACCTTCGATCCCAGGAGAGCTGCCGACCTTTGGGGCCGACCGTTTCTCTCAGGACCCTCTCCCCTTCAATCACGTCAACGACCAAGTTGGGAAACGGCTGTTCTGGTGCTTGCTGATGAGCGTGCGGTACGTGCCATGTCGCCTTGTTCCTCCTACCCCTTTTGCGGTTTTGTCTTCCGAGTCAATCGCTTCCTGTCGTATCCCGCTTCTATTCTCCTTATAGCGTCCCTCGAGCTCTACCGTCCAGGATTGATCTGACAGCAGCTAATCCTTGTCTCGTTTAGGTCCCTCAACCAATTGGGCATCAATGGCGCCGATCTGGTAATCCCCCCGTCGACGCCAAGTCTACCGTACCCCGAGTATCCCGAGAACGTCGACGATAATTTTATCTTGGCAAATGAGATTAGTCACCAAGCTGACGGTGGCGGCGTGACACTCTTGACAGGGTTCAGAATTGGTATTGATATCTGCACGACCATGAATGGCATTGTCAGTCTAGAGCTTGCTTATGGCATGAGCACCTTGCCTTGGGTCGACCAACGAAGCCTGCTTCGAGATGGCTTGATGGCTGCCAAGTGCATCACGGAGAGCCTGCCACCCGAGTTGCAGCTGGCTCCTCAAGGCGAAGACGCCCACTCGCTGGCGGCTCTGGACGAGTCGGGCCTGCAGTATGTGCCGGTCATGTGGCCTAATGTTCAGCCCACGCATGATGTTCGCAATGTCATCAAAGCACAGCCTCGACAGCGACGGCGGCTGCAGCATGAAATACAAACGGCCAACATGTTCGTGTCCCAACTCGTCACGCGGGCGCATTTCGTCGACATGTACTTCAATCTACGCGACGTCCATCTGGCTGAGGAGCAGAGCGAGCCGACCAAGACTGACAACGCTGATGCAGTGCAGGACGTACGGGACGGAGATGACCGGGAGCTACACGAGTCCATGGCGGCGGAGCGAGAGCTGATTGTGCAGAACTTGCTGGATGTGCTGGGTTCCATGTCGCAACGCAACATGGAGCCGAGCGGCATGTCTCTGCTCTACAAGATCCGCCAAGTCGCGTCCAGACTCGTCAATGACGCGCAGGACCGAAAGGGTCCCGTCGCCTTGCGGTCAGACGAAACGCTGGCTCAGCTGGTGGAAATCCTGACCAAGCTGGAAAAGACTGGCCCGGCGGCTCCCGGTCGAGCCACAGACCCGACGCAGATGACGGCCGAGGACGAGGAGGAGGAGCTGGCTTACTGGGCGGAGCTGCGCGAATACCAGCTTCGCTTGGCCGCCACCGGGGCGTTTGCTAATAGCATTGTGCAGTGAAAACGACGGACCGAGGCGTCGTCAACAGAGACAATGCAGAAAGATGAAATAGGAGAACATCATGATGTCATGTCCATCTCTGTGTCTTGGCAATGCGAGAGGCGGCACTGGCGACTGAGCACGAGAACCCAAGAAACAACGAAACATTGAACCGAACGATCTCACTATTCCCTGACGGCATCAGGAGGGGGAAATTTAGTCGGCGTTACGAGTGGCTTGGCGCCTTAGATTCACATATGTAGCATGGCCGCTAGGATCCAATCGATGCCTCTCGTGGTACGCATCATCCGTAGTACAAGTTTGAAGGGGGGGGGGGGGGAAAGTACAATGAAGGAGCAGACACAAAGACAAATATGACAAGTACTTTGACCCAACTCAATAAAGTCTGGTGCTAGTATATTTGTCGCGCATGAATGACCAAACAAAGGAGCATTAAACAAGGAGTACCCTAGCCCAATTCACGACAATTACCCTAACCTCGGTCAACAAGGTCTGGTGCTTATATTATCTTTTTGCGCACTAAAGCCCAATACAGATCGGAACTCCCCGTCGGGGAATGACGTGCGACAGCGCAGGGGTGGACGCGAGTAAGGGACGTTTCAATCTATCGAACGGGAAATTGCCAAATCGGGCAGATTTCAACCGAGTCGGTCTATCGGCATCAACACCGGATGCTTCGAAAGCAAAACAGTGTCAATCTATCGAACAGGAAATTGCCAGATTGGGCACATATTCACCGAGCCGGTCTATCGGCATCAACACCGGATGCTTCGAAAGCAAAACAGACTGTGATGTCACTGAGGTTTCGCGCTTGGAGACGTGATGTAGTGACGTAACGTTGAGGATGGTGAGATGAGATGGGTTGGATTTGGGAGTATAAATGGGAGTGAGTGTTGCTGGTGGAAGTTGTTGATTGAGCCATAGCATCTCATCTGAGCTTTCTGTATTGGAAAGACTTGATCATCTCGATAATTTCTCGTCAAATTGCACGAGACTCTTTGATACTTTGTGCTCAAGATTGTTAAGAAGTCTTGTCCGGAATTCTTCCTTGAGACGTTTCTTTTCAAGACCATTTTGACACCTTGTCTGCGGTTCATCCCCCTCATCTTGCCTTCAAGATCATTTTGACATCTTGTCTATAACTCATTCTCAATACTCTCATCGTCCCGCGACTTGCCTTGACCACTTATACGGAGCTTTCTCCTGGCGTCATCGCTGTTACATGCGCAGCTCCCCTCCCATTCCATCCCAGCTCCTATCACCAACTCATACCCCTCTCAATACTCAACTCCCAGTACCGACAGTACGCAGCTGCCATTTCTTATCGAACACCTTCAGCAGCAGCCCACTTGAATCATGAGGGCATACCTACTCCTATCCCTCCTCGCTAGCCTCTGCGCCGCCATCCCAACTCCCGTCGTTGTAAGAACCCCTCTCTCCTCCTGTTCATCATGACCACCCCTACTAATCCCACACAGACCGATGACCCCGTCCAAGACACCGGCAGCGTCCAGCGTGAATTCGACAAGGAGAACGCACACCTCCCCCCCGGCAGCCCAGGCACTTTGAACGGCATCCCGACCGGTGGCGTCAACTTTGGCGGCGCTTATGAACCTGGCGTGCAGATCGATCAAGGCCAGAGCAAGGGTACAATAGAAGGCAACGGACAGCCGCCTCGACAGTTCACGGTACCGTCTTATCTTGTCACGGCTTTCGAATCAATACACACAGGCAAGCTGATATGTGCTAGGACGCTATCCATGGTATTCCCGTCGGAGGCGAAGACGCCTCGGGCATCACGCAACCGCCAGGCGTGCATATTGATAGAGTAAAGTCCCAGGTGTCCTGGCAGCGTCCAAGAGTAAGAATTCTTCTGCCTTCTCATTTCATGTTGATGGCCCGATTTGTGCTGATGCGTGGTTAAGCCTCCGCTTACGCGACCCGACCCGTGAAGATGAGACATGGTGGTTTCATGTGGCGAATGATGGTCCCGACGATGGGGGACTGGCGTTAGGGTCGGTTTGGATGGACTGTTTGGCTTTTTGTATGAGAACGGGAAGGGGGGGAAGTTATGGCGCAAGAATCTCGTTGATGTTGCAGCAAAAAAAAAATGCGCAATCATGTGTTCCCTCTATGAGTGTTTCATCCTCTGAGAGAGTAAGCCACGCCAAGTCCACACTGCCAGTGAAAAGACATGCAACCTTCACTCGGTCCGCCCGCCACCGAGCTGCAAGCATCCAGCAGAAAACAACCACGACCAAAATGTCCATGAGGGCCTACCAGATCACTTCACCGGGCCGTGTCCCGTCGCTGTTGCAGCCAACAACCCAGCCACTCCCGGCGGCGCCCAAGGGGACGCAGATCTTGGTCCGCGTGGCCGCCGCATCCCTCAACCCAGCCGACCACGCCGTGCCGGCCCTGGGCTTCGTGTCGCGCTTCATCTTCACCTACCCCAGCACGCCGGGCATGGACCTCTCGGGCGTGGTGTGCGCCACGGGCCCCCAAGCGCGTGACGTATCCGTAGGCGACAGGGTCGTCGCCCGAGTCAACCCCCTCAAGAAGCCAGGCTCACTCGCGCAGTACGTCCTGGTCGACAGCGACGGATACGCCGTCCTGGCGCCATCCGTGTCCTTTGAAGAGGGTGCCGCGCTCGGCACAGCCGGCCTCACGGCCTACCAGACCGTGAAGCCGTACGTGCGCGCGGGGGACCATGTCTTCATCAACTCCGGGTCGGGCGGCACAGGCACCTTCATGATCCAGGTGGCCAAGCTGCTGGGGTGTCGCGTGACGGTATCGTGCTCGACGGAGAAGAAGGAGCTGTGTGCGCGGCTCGGCGCCGACGACATCATCGACTACAAGACCAGTGACGTCGTGGATGAGCTGCACCGACGGGGGCGCGTCTTCGCCCTCGTGCTGGATAACGTCGGGTACTCGCCCGCGAACCTCTACGTGAAGTGTGCGGGGGTGATGCTTCCGCAAGCGACCTTTGTCGTCGTCACGGGGAATCCGAACGCCATTGTGTCGTGGCTGCGCCCGGCTTGGTTGGGTGGTGGCAAGAACCGCATCGTCATGTACCTGACGAGGGCGAGGCGCGCCGACTTGCTGGAGCTGGCGGGCTGGCTCAACGATAGGAAGATCAAGGCCGTGGTTGATCGTACCTTTGCATTTGAAGATGCCAAGGAGGCTTTTGAGTATCTGATGAAGGGGTCGGCTGCCGGCAAGGTCGTGGTGCGTGTGGCCGAGGACATGGAGTCACTGACTGCGTCTCATTGATGTCCTCTAGGGGACGGGGAGTGGTGTAACTACATATATCTGTATAGCACACGGCAAATTGCAGATTGACTGACTTACTGAGATGACACTGCTGACTGCGTAACCGGCTCCGTCCATTGCGGCTGCTCCATGTTTCTCGTATATTTGGCAAAGATTGTCAGGAAGAATAGCAAAAAAACAATAGATGCAGCATATAGGTTGTCAGGAGTCATAGGCACAATCACCAAAGGACCAAAGGTTGTCAGGAGTTATAGGCACAATCATCAAAGGACCAAAGGTTGTCAGGAGTTATAGGCACAAACACCAAATGCAGCACATAACAGATTGCAGCTTCACCCATCAACATACTGCGACACTCACTCCAGTCACCGAACTAATCCACTGCTACTCGACATTCCATATGTAGCCGGCACAGAGGTATGATGAAGCTAGAAGCACTTCAACGAGCACATGACAGGTCGCAACAGCCTATCGACATAGGACGGACCAGAAACCGCGCCGGGGAAGGGGATTCTACAAAACCAGGAATGCCCTGCTCCATCAGCCGACGGCAGATGACAGCTTCGTCAAGGCATATAAACCCGGTTCTTATCCGTCAACGTCTCGTGTAGCTACAATTGACGAATAAGCTCGCCCAGGCACCGCCGTTCTCGAGTCAAGAGGCCCGGACCATCACAGCTTTGGGACGTGGCTGGGGTACTGTACTGTTGTCGTTCATGTACGTGGTGTACAGGCTAGTTTCCCGCGACGTACCGGTCTGTCACGTAGTTGCTGGATTCCCAATGCCGTTGGTGGGATGTACGCGTTTATGTATTCGCATGACAGGTTCAGGCATCCCGTGCTCCTCATCAAGCGTGAAAGGTTCCGTCTATTAACGTCCGAGTGATACTTTAATGTTGGTAAGAAAAGCCCGTCACGTAGCTGCTGGATCCCTAATACTATTGGTGGGATGTACGCTTATGTATTCGCATGACAGGTTCAGACATCCCGTGCTCCTCATCAAGCGTCACAGGTTCCGTCCATTAACGTCCGAGTGATACTTTAATGTTGGTAAGAAAAGCCTGTCACGTAGCTGCTAGATCCCCAATGACGTTGATAGGATGTACGCGTTTCTATATTCGCATGACAGGTTCCGGGACCTCGTGCTACTTAGACACAATATGCTCCGTCCACTAACGTCCGAATAATACTATTATATTAGTAAGAAAAGCCTATCACATAGCTACTAAATCCCTAATAATATTAATGGAATATATATGTTTCTATATTCGCATAACAGGTTCCAGGACCTCGTGCTACTTAGACACCATATGCTCCGTCTATCAACGTCCGAATAATACCATTATATTGGCAAGAAAAGCCCGTCACGTAGCTGCTGGATTCCCAATGCCATTGGTGGGATGTACGCGTCCATGTGACCCCGTGCTCGTGAGAAGGCGTCATGGGCTTCTTCCACACGTCTGAGTACTGCCATCGCGTGGGTAATGAAAGCCCGTACCGTAGATGCTGATTAACAATACCGTCAATGAGATGCACGTGTCTACATACTATAGAACGTCATTGCGTCGGTACGAAAAGGTCCGCGAATCTACATCCATGTCTATCTTCAAGCTCCAGCAGCCAAGGACTCAACATCATCAGCTCAATCATCGCACGCGGCTAATGAGCGCGACCGTCTTATAACACGGGCTCGCACACACACACGCACACACAGACACATCCTACTCACATAACAGCACACTTCAGAATTCAGCGCAGCCACTCGTATCCCTAGATCGCTGCCACATTGATCCTGTAAGACTCGTCATGCATTCGTCCATCCGTTAGATAAATTGCAAGAAAACAAAGGCCGTCACGTTCAACGCCACACAATCCCCCACTCGAACACCGTCTGTCCTGCCTTTTATGCAGGAACCGCGAGGTCATCCATGAGAGACAAGACGAAAAACGTCGCAAATGATGATATAATCCATCCTTTTCTGGCATCAGACATGAGGGTATCAAGCAACAACCCAAGGAAACAAGAAAGGAAGAGGCAGAAACAATAAATGATGCAGTGATCCTCCGCGGCCTGTGAACCCCTATCGTAACCTCCCAAACGCCAGTCCTACTATGATATTGGGAGGGAAAAAAAAAGGAAAGAAAAACGTAAGTCATCAGTATCTTCGACGAACATCAGCTGAGTATCCCAGGCCCGCTAGCTCTTGGAACGCGTGCGCCCCTGTCACGACGGCCTTGCCAGATTGAAAACAGATCAGGGTATCTCAGTAGGTCTCAGCCTCAGTTTCCAGAGATAATGCTGTATGTAAAAGGCAAAAGATCGGACGAGGTATTGTTTCGAGACGTGTCAAAAACGATTGGTTGATTGTTCAGAGTCAGCAAGAAGGTGCGCGTGCTGAGTGGCAAAACGCAACGATCCAAAACCCTGCACCGCAGAAGCTGCAAGCTCAAAGCGCGATCTCTCACGGAAGCACGAGAGACGGCGTAACTATAAGCCTAATAAGCCGTGGCCGTTGACCCCTCGCTCGTGGCCACAGCCACAAGGGCCTCCAGCCGCCTCAGAGAATCCCCGTTTGCGGGGCGTTCCGATGACTGTGGTGGTGGGGGATGCGGCTCTCTCGCCGGGAAGCCGCTGAAGCCGGTGAAGTTGGGATGCACCATGCGATCGACGTGGGCCACCCTCTGGTCCTGCTGAGGAGGATTGCTCTGTGCCGCGGCTGTAGGCCCGTGATACCATCCGTGCCTCTTGCTGTCCCGTGCCGAAGCGGTCGAGGGAGCCGACATGGTATAGTGATGCAGTGATCGACCACTGGGCGCCGCGGACGAGTATTGGCGCGAAGGAGGAGGCTGATCTTCAAACCGGACCGTGGGGTGGCCAAGCTGCGCCGCTTCAGCCTTTGCCTGGACAGCCCTGTTGGCCTCCGAGGCCCAGGCACCAGCGCTGTCTCGCGGTGGAGTCTTGTGGCTTATGTCGAGGCGGTTGAGTCCGCGCTGGAGGCTCGCGTCGTACATGTTCAGGTTTCGGCGTTCATCCGGCTGACTCAGCTCACCTGCTCCTGGCTGGTATGGACGCCGGTAAGGGTGCGGTTCCGGGTCGAGAGACATGGGTGACGGCCCGCGTTGCTGCTGCTGCTGTGTGTGGTGCGGAAGAGGAGGTGTCGTAGGACGTCTTGGCGGGAGCGGGTCGAATGACTCGATTCCGGGGAGCCGGAATGATGACTGTGAGCTGGACGGGTTCGCCATCGGCGGAGGCGGATGCGGTCTGACGGCTTGGCCGGTCATGTTGAGTTGGGACGCCTGGTTTGGAACGGGCTGATTGCCGTGGTGGCGGCTATCCGGATGCCATGTCCGCCTTCTCCAAGCCTCGTCGGAATTGCTCGACATTGACTCTCGACGGGCAGACCAGCCCGACGTGGAGGAAGCGGGAGACGCACCCGGGTGTCCACCCATGTTCGCCGCAGGAGCAGGCGGTCCGAAGGCGGCGGGATGGGAGCTGTTCATGTGCCCTGGCCCGAACAAGTGGTAGCTGGAAGCGGCATGAAGAGCGTGCACGGCTGATGGAACGCTGAGTCGTCGACCAGGTGTACGGCTCTCAGCGCTGTACATGCTTTGGGAACGGGAGTGCGTTGCCTGGCTAGGCGAGCCCATGCCTGATCCCCAGCGGGGACTGCTCTGCGCCGTCGAAAAGGTGGCCGAGGTGGGCGTGCTGAAGTCGCCGGGTGAGCCGGGCCGATACGAATAGGTGCTGTCGGCATTGCTGCGATACGATTCCATCGACAGGCGGGCGCGGGGGTCTGCGGTCATGACGAGCGGCGGAGGGCGACGCCGGACGTCAGGCTGGATGCCATAACCAGATCCAACCGAGCTCATGCTGGTGACGCTCGACGTGGACAAGCTCTTGGAGTGACCGCGCACCGGCCCGCCGGCGCTGCCGCCGGTCGATGCTCGTGCTCTGTTGCCCGCCTGCCGAACCCTCTCCGTGGTGCGCATCTGTCGCTGAAAACGGGATCCTGTGGCGGCGAGGGAATCCATGGGTATATCCTCGTTGACATGCACCGTCTGGGCATGTTGTCGCAAGTTGTCCAAGCGTGAGAAGCGTCGAGAGCAGTGGCACTGGAAGGGTCGTTCACCGGTATGTTTTCTGCAAAGAACACGCCACATCAGAGGCCAGCTCCTTCTCTCGTGCTTTTCCAGTCCATTTTCCTCAGGGCCGAAAAGGAGGGGGGTGGGGGAATGCCCGCAGTCAAACCATGGCGACTTACCTGATGTGCCGCGCCAGGTGTTCGCTTCGAGTGAAGCTTAGATTACAAGGCGGATAGTCGGTGCAGTAGAAACGTTGCGACTTCTTCTTCTTGCCCGACTTTGAGCTGTCGGCTCCCACGCTCTCGCCGTCGGAGGCGGCGCCGTCCTCGCCGGCGATGCCAGTCTCCCCATCCGAGTCGTCCACGTCCATATCCATCGAATCCCGCCTTGATGACTTGGTCGAGTGTTGCGAGTTCTCCCGACGAATCACGGCTTTCGGTTCGGACGGATGTGGTGGCGGCGGTTGCTGGTCGGCCGAGGCGCCGAAAGTGGCTCGCGTGGGCGTCTTGGAGTCGTCGTATCGCGAAGGCGGTTGTTGCAGGTGCGTATGTTGTGAGGTGGTATCGACCGTGGAAGTGATGGAAAGGGGCGAAGATGCCGTCATCATCTCCTCCTTGATGGGCTCGTCTATAAGCGAGCTGACGGAGCGAAAAGTAGCCGCCATGGTGGCAGGGCTGGGTGCCGGACCGTATGATGAATGTTGGGCGGGGGGGTCAGAATCTGGAGCAAATTCTAATTTCCTCTCTCTCTCCCTCCCTCTCTCTCTCTCTCTCTCTCTCCTTCCTTCTCCCCGGTTCGTCGGTCGTCTCTATGTTGCTGATGTTTTGCGGGCGCAAAAGGTCCGTGATGGCGAATCCAGAAGGAGGGCAGTCGGAAGGTAAGATGGGAAAGCAGAGGAGCGGAGGAGGGCTGCCAGGGGGCCGAGAGGTACAAGTACAGTCAATCCCATTAGCAAGCAAGCAGTGGTGTGCCGGCAGAAGCGTTAGGGTCGGGGTGAGGCTGAATGGCCGGCAAACGGGCAGGGGGTGGGCACTTTGCAGCAACCGGAGAGCAGGGGAACAGACCAGGGGAGGGGAAGAAAAAAAGGTGGAGGGAAAGAGGGGTGGGGGAAGGAGCGAGGCGAACAGGGAGGAGGTAGAGCAACCCAGCAGCAGCCAGCGGCCAGCAGCGGGCGGGCCCCAGTCACAGTGGCCCATTCGCTGCGTTGCCAGATGACACCTTGAAAGGCTTGAGTCGAGGCTAGCTTTGCAGTGACGATGGGAACAGGGGAGTGAGTGGAGTCGCGTCAAGTCTGGCCAGTGGCTTTCCACTTTCTGCGCTTGGTATTTCATGGGAATGTCTTGTTTCGCTTGCTCCCTGACAGCTGGGCTGTTTCAGACGAAAGCGTGAGGTGTCGCAATGCGTGCACGACGCTTGTCGGACGAGGCGGAAATTCCGACTGGAAAAAAAAAACACATGGCGTGCGTACAGATGCAATATGGAGTCGGTACGGAGCACAGAGTACAGAGTAGCGAATTTGGATCGTCTTCTTTTTCCTCATTCTCTTTTCCACGCGTCTTCTTTTCCTTCTATTTCCTCTGGTGCCCATCTGGACTGGCGGCGTTTTCTCAAACCCGAGGTCCCCTTTCCCACCCCCTCCCCCAATAATATTCCAGCCAAGATAATAAATAGAGGGCGGCGAGACCAGACGGGGCGCTGAAAGATGGAAAGCACAGCCGTGATAGCCCGACGCCGCCGAAATGGCTGCTCGGGCGTCGGACGGGGCGCGCGCGCGCAACCCACGCCATGCATCGGAACCACCAAGCTCTCTCTCTCCGAAGGATGAAGTAGATGGCAGATATGGACAGTGTCACCATGAGCCAAGCCAGCAGATTCTCAAATACTAATCAGGAGTTTTGTTCGTCTGCTGCCCCGTCAATGGAAAGACATGACGTAAAACCTCGAGCAGAGTCAATATTCCATCTGCTTGCGACAGAGGGGTTCTCTCGCCTGTCTGACTGAGTCAAGCCTTGTGCCAGCCACCCCTTTGAAGCCGGTAGGTATCCGGGATTTTTTTTCCCTCTTACGCCGCCACCTCAATCAAGACCAGACACAGACAGGCCACGCGGTTCAATCGAGTAACAAACACCGAAGCTGTTTAAACAACGGTCATGAGTTGGGGACAAATCATCACGACATCCCGAGTGGGTGTCGGACGATTTGAATCTGAGATGCGCAATAAATCTGCTTTGCTCTCGTCCCCTTCTGATGTTGCCCGTCTTGACGTTACTCAGTATTGCGATTTGGGCGTTACTTTTGTCCCCTCTTCCTCCTACACCCCCCCTGCCGCTTCGACATCGTCCACGTTCCGTTTCCGAAGAAAAAAGTGAGATGCACCATAGCGGGCCACCTCGAGTCTCGGTGCCTGCAGGTACGACACTGGCGTAACAAGCAACGCCGAGGGGCAGCGAACCGAAAAAAAAAAAAAAAACCACGTCCAATACTGCGATCCAGGAACGTCGTCGATCCAACAAAGCCGTAGCGAAAGGGCCAGACAATTCAAAGAAACGTCAGACGGTGGCCCTTTTTTTTTTCTTTGCGTGCACACCATTCCGACAAAGCCAAGAAAGTAGCAGAGAACCCAGTCCCATCTTCCCGGCGTGTCCGTCTCGACGATGCCGTCAGCTTTTTTTCTCAAACAGTGAGCGAGTCACATCCCCTCTGCCCCAGAGGAGAGGGCGGGACTAGGACAAAAGAAAGGGCCAAATGAAAAAAACTGGTTGCGGAACGGCGTCTACTAGCGTGCCAGTGACATCGCCGCCCTGAGGGGGATCGTGCCGGAGAACTCAGGGCCAAATTGGCCCAGAAGGAGGGGGTGAGGGGCGTGTACGTGTGCTGTACGGAGTACGTGGACGAGTGTGGCGCGCCACTTTCCAAAACCAAAAGTCATGCAGCAGCATGTGGGCTGACGGGGGGGCAAGGGCGACGAGGGGCCAACGCGGAGAAAAAAAAATGGCAAAAGTGAAAGAAAGGCTCAACGCCGACGACGATGCTGCAGTGTCGCGCAGAACAAGACCGGCAGTCAGAGAGCCAACCATGCATCCGCTTATATCGACCACACACCCCCCTCCCCCCCCCCCCTTCCCCGCGGGTGCGCCGACCAATCGCCCCTCCTAGAGACTGCTCTTTGTCTCTTTGCCGTTTGAGCACCCAGTGGTTCCAAGACACAACACCACACAGCGGTGGCTGGTAGAGTGGTGATGGGCGCATTCGAGGCCTTTTCGGCTTGGCCACCACTCCGTATCGAGGGAGGGAAACCAGGCCGATCATGTTGACGACGACGACGACCGCGCGGTGGCTGCCCGGCTTCGCGCATCGGGCGGATCGACGTGGAACAAACCACCCCCCAGCACAATGTCTCGCACGTCGGCCAGAAGGGGGTGGAGTCCAGATCCGGTCTCTCTCCCACTGGGACTTCCCATGCATCCCGTAGTTTGGTGCTCCATAAGCCCGGTTCGATTTCGCTGGCCAGCCACCGAGACAAAAAAAGAGGCGAGACCGTCGTTGGTGGTCTTCTGGGGTTCGCGGCCCATGGTCTCGTCAAGCCCAGCAGCCATGCCTTTGTCCGACCACGTAGAAGAGTATGGAGTCCAGAAAAAGAAAGGAAAAGACGAAGCAAGTCTTTGCTTTTATTTTTTGCAAGCGGATGGCACTCGTTGTCCCGAGTGATGGCTACTGTCCACCATAGCGCCTCCATCGTGAGCGTGAAACAGAATACCCTCTCACACACACATACACACTCTCTCTCTTGTCGTCTAGTCCCATAACTATGTATGGTTCGCCTAAATTGGTGCTGTTGGTAATCAATCTCCTTCCTTCATGTCCTGCCGACTTCCGCCAAGGAGGGGTACAGAAAGAGAAGCGGGGGAAAAGCTGCATGTCAGGCCCGGAGGCGCCGTGGTTGTGCAAGTTTGTTGGCGCCAAGCCGGTCAGCTGC